>BJBW01023002.1:0-30223 GCA_004320125.1 Scolopax mira
AGGTCTCCTTGGAGCTAACCACTGGTTTGCAATGGTTTCTAGCTACTTTCCTGATGTAGATCAAGTGATTCTTGCTTCTCTGACCTGCTGCAAATGGAACAGTTTTGCAGTTGTTGTTCCCAGTTCTATATATTCCACAACTATGAGATTACTAAAAATTAATGTCTCTATCATAGTCGTGACAAATACATTTGAGCTGCATCATTATTTCTCTGAAATAATGAGAGATGGAAAGTACCATAAAAGGTAATAAAATCACAGTATTTCTGAACAATATGTGCTGCTCTTTAGCAAACAGGGCAATATTTTGTTTTGTAAGGATGGACATGTCCACACTTCAGCATTTTGTTCTTTAAGTATGGACACGTCCACACTTCCTCGGGGTTGCACAGCTTTCTGTGCAATTAAAAACTACTCTTAGGATATGAAGACGTGAAATCACTGAAAAGTAATTAAACTTGTTTTCTCCCTCTCCTCTGTACCCAAGACAGATCTTAAGCTACATTTATGACTACGTAAACCAACTGATCTCTGTTCTTCTTCCAGAAGAACATCCAAAATACCTGAAATTTGCCTGAACATTGTCAAGTTCGTCTGACAGAGCACATCTACAGAAGCCTCCTTCCCTCAGTAATTAGGACTAAAATAGTCACCCCGCCTGCAACTTTTCTACGTGTGCTAAATTTTAACTACTTGTCATAACCAGGGAAGCTCACAATAATCATTGAAACTCCTATAACAAAAGCAACATTACTAAAAGAGTCAAAAAGTCTATACGCAGTGCACTTTTCTTGTCTCTTTTCAAGGAATGTGCACACGACGTGACATAAAACACTTTCTGTGTCTCTCACATTTTGTTTGAAAGCCTTCACAGTGTGCTCTTATTTGTACAATTCATAAATAGTAATAGTTTCAGAAGGGTAAATTCAAACAGAATGCCTTCTCCCCCAAGCAGCCTGCTTGGCTGCTTTCACAATTAGAAACAAGTGAGCGAGATGGAAAATTATTTGAACGCTCATTAAAATTTCTTTCCACTAGCGTAGAGTTGTTTCATACACCTCAGGATATATGATACATTAATAATGTATACATTATGAACAATCTGGAAATGCACAGAGTCAGCCTGAACAACTAAGAATAGCAGGAGAACTGCGAAAATCAAATTTCAACAAGCCTTCAACGACCAGTTTCAATTTTTTTTGTAAATTTACTACCTACTACACAGGAGAGAGTTATTGCACAAGTATTGTGCCAGTACCCTTTTTATTTGGCTTCTATGTCCTAGGTAAGGGCTCTTTCTCCTATTGGCTTGTATCCAACTGAAATAACAATGTCAACAGTATACCAAAAACAAACCAAGAACAAAACACATCCACACATGATCACAGAAAAGTAGGAATTCTTCCAGTAAAGTCTACATTATCCTAGTTTTTCATCATTACTTGAACCATACAATATTACAATGTAGTGTTACTCCATTACAGACAGGCAACGTCCATAAATCTAGCAGAATATTAGGAATATCCTAAGCTTGAAGGAAATAGTTAAGAGACCAGGCCTTGGAGAAAAAACAAACAAACAAACAAAAAAACCAACAAAAAAACCAAACCCAAAACCCCAACAAAACAAAAAATGTACACTTAGAAGAAAATTCTAAATTTCTTCATCATGATGATATTTCAATCAAGAAAGCAACCTTGCTCGTCTTTACAGAGCACATCTCAACAACTCACCACAAGACAGGATGGTTTAGGATACTGTCCCAGTATTATAGCACCTCATTTGTAGGGGAAATCAGTGGAGATGTTGGGTTTCAAGCAAAGGAAGAAGAAAATAAAATAAACCCCCTCACCACCACCATCTTTTCCACCAGGACCGTGGAACCCAATCCTTGTACAGAAGTGGAAAAAATTCCAGCCACTTCTGGAAATCTTGTTGGGACCTACTATGAATGCAGAGCACTCTCTAGATTATGAACCAGTGTCATATCTGCATAAGAAGTTTAAGTAAACCTTGGATTCTTCTGCCTGAACTGCTAAGACCACGTTGATATTCCCTCTGCATCAACCTCAGTTCTTTACTTTTCTCCAGTGGGTGAAAACAGGTACAGGAGCAGCTAAAATAAGCATAACACTTACCAAACACACTGAAGAATGATGTATCGGGGGAAAAACCAACAACTTTTGGAAAAGGATGCTCCCAGAAGAACATTCAAAATACCTGAATCTGATAGACCCTACAGCTGACAAGAGCTTATTTTTACATTTGCTAGAATTTCAAAGTTTGAAGTAGCTTTATGATCAAGATTATGAGGAAAAGTTTTCGGACAGTTTGCAAACATCATCCTTTTACTCTACTTCTACTACGTTTTCGATTTCAGTTCTATTTATTGCAGCAAGATGTTGTTATCTTGTTTCATTTTCAGGCATATATATTAGGATGCAATCATCTGCAACATACCTCTAAGAACGGGAAAGGATTATAACAGCAAAACAACAATAATACAAAGCAGATTGGAAGCTGGAAGTCTTGGGTCCAATAACCCCTTCTGTAGTGGATTCTTACCAATGGAGAGAAATTCACTGTTACCGTGCTTCAATTTATGCAGTTTTCTCAGTTTTAATATGCTTATGGGAGTGAAGATATTTCCGTAGAACCGAAATCCCAAACTCTGACTGATGAGCACATAGAAACTGGGAAATCAAAGCTTAAAAAAAAAAATAAAATAGCATACCTGTGATAAAAGAGTTAAAAGCACCTAAAAATGTTGAAATGACTTAAACTGAAGTCACACAAAAGCGTGCTCTGTGCTGATCCAGTCGCTGATGGCTCTGCAGGAATATTCGAATCTCGTATTTTGCACAGCACCAGGATAGTGATCAGAACATACTTCTCCAGCTCTCTAGATTCACCACTTCGAAATGAAAGTCAAAAATCTACAGGAGGCAGCAATAAAATGAATTATTTTAAATTACCCATTGTTACTGTACCCGGTTGGTGAATAGAGCCAATCTGTGTAAGAAATGCTGTCACAGGAAACCCTAACTATTATTATTCAAAAGAACCCAAGAAGGGACCCAATGATATTCTGCTGATAATTGTCCAGAGAGCGAACAGGCGCTCGGTTCTGAGGACTGAGGTCACCGAACGCAAAGTGGGGAGGAAGCATTTTTACAATGGAACTTCAGAGTTACCACCTCTTGTTAAAGAACCCCAGTTAATAACTGCAGCTGATTACAGCATTCATTAGCAGCATTCAGAGTCCTGCTCAAAAACACAAACCTGAAGCTGAACAAGAAGGGTAGACCTGGTGGCCAAGAAGCTCTCATCAAAAAAGCTAAGCTTAAGACTGAAAAGATGCCAAAAAGAAATTACCTATCTAGGACATTAGCTTTTTGATTTCTACTGACCCATGCAAGAATGCCACGTTCTTTATGCAAGCTCTTGATATCTTCCTATCACCTTTCTCATCAAAAAAGTAGTAGTTCCTTCTTTTAGATCTGGTCTGTAAATGTTTCATGTGACTACACATATATTGATCTAAAAATCAACATCAGAACACAAGAACAAACCCTAAGGAACACACACTTTGGAGCTCATCCAAAGCCCAGATTAATTATGGAAGAAATCTGAACATGCTGGAAATTATTTTAAGAAGTATTATACTTATTTAATCATATGTTTGTATTAAGGCTATATATAATGAAACCCTTTATAAAAATGCTTTAGATATGCTAATAAACAACACATAAGGAAGCCCTGAAAAAAACCCAAATTTTTCAGGGTAGTATATTAATAATGATCCTCTCATTCTTGTTCACTTACTGGGCCTTCCAAAAAATGAAATAAGCTGCTTTAACTTGAACTTCTCAATTTAACTCTCCTCTGTGGGCTAGAGGGGAAAGCACATATTTACACACACTTAGCAAACCAGCAAAACCACTACGATCATCTCACAACACATTACAGTGTAAAAATCAATTACAACTCATGTACAATATCATAAAATTAAAATTTACAGTAATTACATCTTTTGGGGCTAATATTGTCATACTCTCTAGAAAACAGTACTTAATTCACAGGAAGACTGAAAACAACAACTCATGTGAAGGAATGAATCTTGACTCTAAAAGAAAAAAAAAATCAAAACCAAAAACCAACAAAAGGAAAAAACCACAAATACAAGATGCTCTCAGTCAGTTGCAGTGCGTTTTTGAAGGGCTCTCGCTTGAATGAGGAATCAGTTCATGGCTGGCAGTCAAAGCCCTTATTGTTCTGGGCTTTGTCACACCCGGGCTGCCAACCTCCCTGGAAATGAAGCTCTGAAGCATTTACAGAAGTAGCAGAGCAACGACGGGACCGAACCAAGAGCTAATTTATTCTCTGAGCTTACTGGACACGGTGAAAAAACCAAAACTGCCATGACAGCAGAGTGACCTTCTATTTACCGACCGACCAGATGGTGAGAATCACTGACTCCTGGGAGCCTCGAGCCACCTTCACCATCTGATGGCTGTTTGGTGAAATCCAATAAGAGGTCTCTGCGTAGTCTTCAGCGTAGTCTCATCATCACAAGACCATTATGTTGTGCCCTTAGAAGAAAACCCTGCCGGGAAAGGCAAGGAGGGAACAGGACCGAAATCCTTGGATCCTCAAAAAGGGTTTTTTCATGGCAGAACTGGGACACGTGGGATAGAACAGGAGGAGGTTTGTGCACCTGCTGCCCAGGCCGAATCTCCTTTCCTAATGAATAAGTGAAGCCAGCCTCCGGGGCTGTCAATCTGGCACCTTTAGTAACTCACAAAAGTTCTCTAAAAATACATAATATGAAAAGAAATGCAATTTCTCTCACTAGCAGTGGTTTTGACAGGTATCTTGAGTAGTGTTAATTTTTCCACCTTTTTTTTTTTTTTCCCCCTCCCTTAAAACATACCAGTTGAATCCCCAATTATTTTGGACAGTTTCTAAAAACAAGCACACATGGAAATAACCCAGGACATCGGATTAATGGCAACTGAAAATGAAAAAAATTATGCTGGAGGGGGGGGGGTGTTTGCATGCATGTACAGACAGAACATTTTTATTTAAAAAATGGTATTACTGTGCAGCCCTAATTCTTGTCCCGTTTCCACCAATGCAAATAAAGAGAAATTCCATTTGACTAAGCTCACTTACACTAATAGAGAAAAGGCACAAATTAAGTCAGAATCACAATCACGGTTCCCAAAAAACCTGTATAAAATACAACAGGCCTGAAATTGTTTTACATCAGTTTTATCAATATGATTTTACTAGCAGCATTGAAATAGCTCGTCACATACAGCATGAAAAATAAGATCAAAATTAGGCTGGCTATATTTCTGAACAGCAACCCCCTGTAACCTCATGTCAGATTCTGAATGAAGAAAGAGAAGAAAGAAATAACACTACCTCTCTCACTACCAAGCCAGAATTGGTGTTTAGGACTGTACACTACTGAATATTATTATTGCTGGTTTTCAAAATTAAGATTTGGATCAAAATTTAATTTACTAGTGTATGTTTTCTGTGTAGTATGTACATATTTATTAACACACACCAAAAAAGCAGTGGAATAGGTGTCCTCTGTGAACAAAATCTGCTCTGGCATTAACGGAGTTATTCCCAGTTAACACAGGTCTGAGAAGCATATTTGAATCCCAGTATGACAAGCTTGTGTGTCTATAACGAATAACTTCAGGGGGAAAAAATAGCAATACAGCTTCTCATTGACTAGAAAGTTACCGTTTCAGGTCTCAGAAAACCATCTGCAAATTTTACAATAGCTTGAGGGTTCTTGCAAAATCCGAAATAGATACAAAGCTTGACCCCTTGCTGGTATGCAAAGCAGGAGAAAGAGGCCAGGAAGAGACTGGTAAAGTCAAGCAAAAGAAAAGCACAGGTTGAATGTCAGGGGGAAGAAAAAACTACTGAATGCTAAGAAGATAAAATAATGGAATAATTCTGCAGGAAGATAATATTTCCTGGGACGTTAAAACTGCCTGTTGGAAGAAAAAAGGGCTACTGGGAAAACATTCCTTCTCAAAGCAAAAACTTGACACTAATGTTGCAAAAGAAGGACTAAGCAAGATTTATGAACTGTTGTGTTCAGGCTTCTACTGAAAATTTAAAACACCTAGGACAGACTACTCTGTTCTTACAGTTGGTCACAGAAGTGTGTTAAGGGCTATTCTACATTCCCGTGTTGGTGGTACCTTCACGCAGCCCACAGATGGAAAAAATAAAAGGTAACAGCCTGGAATAAGCCAAAAATGCAAAAAGGAAAGAATATCCTTCATCTTCATGCACCTCCCATTCCCTGCTCACATGCAACAGGTGCTTCATTTGTGCAAAATAGTTGTGCAAAGCATTTCCCACCCATAAAAAAATATTTACAGAAGATTGAACTAAGCTACGGAACCTCAACACCCACAGATCACTGCAAGTTTAAAGCAACCTTTGTTGACAACACGGCGCCAAACGCTTCCACGATCTTACCAGACCTTCCCTCCCCCTCCTAAATTCACGCAGGGAAGTTTTCCAAGAAAACAACCGCGCTGTCCTGCTGAGAGGAGGGATTTTGGATTTCCTCCTTCCCCCCCAAACACATGCAGAAACACGTCCCCTCACATGGACGCACAGCACCGGCTGCAACCGCCACCAGCCACACCAGCTCCCCCAGGCAGAGACTCCCAGTGCCCCCAGCCTGCCAAGCGCTGGCAGGTGCTTACCTTGCTGGGACGGACTGGGGACGCCAGATTCGTTCTCCCCCATTTCTAGAACGCAATAAACTCCCCTCCCCTGAGGAACAACCAAGCCGTTTGATCGAGTGGACTGGGTTGCTCTGCAAGTTTTGACCTCCTGACTTTCGACTGCGGCGCGGTAACCGTATACCTGACTTGCTTCTGTGAATAATTAGTACCCTGCTTCCCCAGCTACCTGGGCTCGCCTGACCTGTTTCTCTATAAACTGACATCATATCCTTTGATCTCCTTCGATTACCATGTGCTTCAGGGCAAGGCTGCTTTGTCTCCTCTTGGACTCTCCCACCCTTTCCTTTCGCTTTCACGCAGACAAGGATCTGAAGACTTTTTTTTTCTCTTTCCCCGGCAGGTGTTTCAGTCAAAATGCCAACGGAGAGTTTGCAACTGATTTTCAAGATATTCTGAATTTGCATTTCATAGGGAAACTAAACGATAACTATCAAGCCAATCTCTGTGGGAAGGGAACTCTGAGCCCCAGCTCTGCACCAGGGAGAGGGATGATCCCGCAGATCCGTTGACAAAAGGAACCCAAAACCTAACCCACGCGTCCCCTCTCTTTCACAATGATTACCTCCAAAAACACCACTTTACTTGAACATTGCCCTTTTGATATCATTTTGACCATGTAACAGAAAGGGCTTAGCAATAAAACGTTATTTTTCTCCTCTCCCCCTCCTTCTCCAGCACAAAGACACAAACTATTCAGATAATCTTATCCAGTCAGACTTGTCGTTGAGTAGTAAGAAAATATTTGCTCTTTTGTGCTGTGGAAATCAAATAGCAGGTGTCTGATACATTTGTGATCAATGTGTTGAACAAGTACACCTGTCTGCTTGCAAACTTCGTTCTATTTTAACATTTACATTTGCAACGGTCAACAACACAAATCAAAGCGAAGCCACAGCACTATTTTATAGGAACGAACAATGATGAACTAAAAGACCTAAATCCCAATGTTGACCTCCAGCTGCCTTACGCTCAAAATCAGAATTTTTTTTTAATCCACTAGAAATTAAGTCTGTTTTGAAAACTCTTGTCTTTTTCTTCCATTTAAAGTAACGAAATAATTATTTATTAGAACAGAAACACAGAAGGGGGGGAAACTAAAGATACTTCAGGCTAGGTAAAAATGTACCTTTTAAAGTAGAATATTTGAAACAAACTAGTTTCCACTTGAAAGTATGAGGGACACGTTCAACTGGGGGACTGATCTTTTTTTATCTCAGTACTCAAACAAAGCCACTACAGCAAGTGCACCATTTACTATGGGTTTGATTTAGGAACTGATACCTCAGTTGCACAAATCCCTTCCTGGGGACAGTGGAGGAACCTGTGCAGAAACTCTTCTTTGACCATCAAACTTGGACAAGTCAAAGATTCTGGGGGTTGGACTAGATGATCTCCAGAGGTCCCTTCCAACCCCATATTCTTCTGTGATTCTGTGATTTAGTGCTGAGTTTCTATATTCAAACAAGCTTGAGTTGCTCTATATTTAAAAGGACATAATTAAAGAAAACAAGTTTATTTATTAATGAAGTTCTCCGCTGCTAAGCAAAATTTATTTGGTAATTTAACTTATGAGACAGAAACGTCTGAAGCATTTCTGTCCTCTCCAAACACAAACCTTCCAACATTTGAAAAACATAAATCTTTAAATAGCCTACATGATTATAACTTCTAGACATGGGAGAAAACATAATGATCAGTTTTTACAAAAATAACTATTCTTCTTCGCCGCTCAGTACCAGCACTCTCCTTAAAGAGTATGATTCTGATTTGAGGCTTTTAGCACCTACCAAAGTATTTTGTAGTTTTAAGTTCTAGCATTTTCTCACATCACCTTCTGTTAACTCTTAAATATTTTTAAGAATTCAAGAGATAAGAGCGATAGCACTGAAAATACTCCTTCCTTTGAAATGAAGCCTACAAAGTGGAAATAGCACAAAAAGGACTGAAACTCAGATTTTTCCCACTCCCTCTTCCAACAAGGACTGATGGTGAGAAATGGCTGGTTTGGGTTTATGTCCCCCTAAAACCGTTTGTTGTGCTCGCTTGTGTGCAAGGATTTAAACGGAGTGCTCTGCAAAGGAGGAACTCATCATTCATTCACTCTCTCTAGAGAGAGACAAATGTGAAAATGCAGTGGTTTTGTTCTGCTCCCAAAAAAAAGAAGAGTTACTCTACATATTTACAGTACAGTAACTACAATGTTTCTTGATTCTAAGGAGTGCATTTGTCAGACAGACAATAACTGGAAATATAATTTGATGATGGCAGTCATCAGGACTACAGCAGAAAACAGATCTCTGTGCAAAGAGTCACGTTAAAGAGATTCCTGCATCGTTCTGTGACCGTCACAGATGACTCCAAACCTAAGTTCAATCAGAAATAAAATGCTCCTCACCAACAGTGTCAAGATGTGAATATTATGACAAGTTTTTTAGGGTAACCCCGCAAACCTATAGAAAGGCCCTTGCAACTGAAAGCCTTCAGAAAAGCACAGGTTTCCTTTAAGTGCTGGCCAAAATGCTTTCAAGGCTCTCATTTCTATTCAAGAATTAAGATATTTTATAGAATTAGTGCAAAAAAAAAAAAGTAATATCAACATCTAACAGTTGCTGTCATTCTTTATCGGTAACATGTTTCAAACTCCCAAGTGTATTATACATACTCTAAAAATGTAAGAGAACGATACACCAGGGTTGGGTTTTTTCCCTGAAGAATATAATTTCAATCTTCCAAACACATGAATAATGAGGTACAAGTACTACATGTAAAATTACACAGATGATACAAATCCTATCTAGAATTGAACTGTAAGCACCTGGAATACACAGAGGCTTTTTACATAAATCGCTACGATGAGTCTGATCCAGTCTCTGTCAACACGTGGGAGTTGATAACTAAATGTTTTAAAGTTTATCACAGGAGAAAAGGAGTCCACAAAGTGCCTTGGACTGAATACCTGTGAGAGAGTGACATTTTTCACAGAAAAAAATGACAACTCTTTCACCTTCAACAATGGCAGGAGTTCTAGGAGAAAAGGGACAGTGCACAATCCTGTCTCCCGCACAGTAAGAGAGGGGCAGAGACACTGATGTTCAGGATTTTATATTGCTGGTGTTTGGTTTGTTGGGCTTTTTTGTTGCTGTTGGTGGTCACTTGTTTGTTTGTTTTGAAAAGCAACATGATTCTTTTATTTTTCCACAGAAAACAGTAGAGTAAAAGGAACAGCATTGTTTGGTTAGCCTCCAAATTACAAGCAGTTGTTTAGCCTACAACCTCAAATAAAATATATTTTCCTCTACAATTAAAAGGGGTTAAATACAAAAAGCAAGGATAACCAGTCTAAAAAAACACAGTGAAAGAGGTTTTCAGTGTTTATGCAAAATGATGCACTAAGGAAGGGGCAGCCGAGTGCAGGGACAGAGCTGAGCCCAACTTACTGAAATGGGGAGTGCACATGAACTTGAAATTAAATTTCTTTCCTTTCTCCAACAAAGAAGCCTGACCAGCAAGTAAAACCCAAGAAAGACTTACTCCATATGGATGAGATTCTCATCCCTCTGCCTTTTCCGAGTTTTATTTCCAAATCTAGTTGGTGCGGTTTTTCACCAGTTACAAGTATTGTCTGGTATAAATCAGACACAAGCATCACCACTTTGGAGCTTAATGGGAAACAAAGTATATTTGTTCTCATTTATTTCTAAGCACTAATTACAGCTCGTTACAACTTTTTGCCAGAAAACCACTTGCCATCAGAAAAATATCATTTTGTAGAAACAACTGATTTTATGGTCAAAAGAACTAGCTTTAATTAGCCCTCTATTAAAATAGTATTATAGATTAAAAAATGGATTTCAGTTTTGCTTGGTGTTTTTGTTGATTTTTTGTTTGGGTTTTTGTTTTGGGAGGGGAGGAGGGAAAGGTTGTCAGGTTTTTCATTGGTTGTTTGGGGTTTTTTGGGTTTTTGTTGGTTGGTTGGTTGGTTGGTTTTTTTTTAAGGAGACCAGAAAAGGCTACAAACCACCACACCGCAACTCACAACATATTAACGTGGACTGAACAGAACCAAGATTTAGATCTTCAAGACCCAAGAGAAGGTGTGTTACCCTCTTGGCCACTATGTTGGAGGATTGTTGCACGAGGAGAAATCTCATTTTTCAAAAGCACATCCATCAAAACGATTAACACACCAAAGGAATTTATTAGCGTGCAGAAGAAAACAAGAGTTGAAAACATCCATGGAGTTCTTATTATTTCTTGTTGCTTTGTTAATAATGCATCCATTACTTTTCGCAATACCTGAATTATGGATAAGTGTTCTTTCTCTCCAAGACAAATATAACACAGTAGAGGGGGATCTAAGACCACAGTGCAATTTGTGACCCCATTGAATAGCTTTATGGCCATAAGGAAACAATTCAATGTCCCTCTCCGCTCTCAAAAGTCCCAATTTGGAAAGGTGAAACACCACCACTTTGACAGTTTTCCCCAACAGAGGTATTTTTCCCTCCCCAGAAAAGAGGTGCTTTGTCAAAATATCGTTACTGAAGTTTCTTTAAATATCTTTTTCCAATCAGCTGCTTCTCCTCAGTTTTCGTGTACTCAGCTTTAGCAACCAAACCTCAAAAAAAAATGTTAGCAATCAAAATCAGCAATGGCCTCCTGATTCACTTCTAGTGTTTTTAGACTTCCTGCTTAATGAAAATATAGATGAGTCTGGAGAAAATAAATAACAACTCAAACTGACTTCAGCAGCTGAAAGATGAGTGCAGAGAAGCCAAAGTTACAGACACACTAGTACAGAGTCAGTTTGTAAAAGACAGAAAAAGAATTTGCTTCTCCTTTTTTCTTCTAATTTGGCCTTTTTGGTATTAAAATCAAATTATGCAAACAAGTCTAAAGAACTCCTGCATGGAGGATGACACATTATAATCTGGGCCTGTATATAACAGTAATGCAGTGTATAAAAGATCTATTAAAAAGGGTAACAATTTCCCTGCCCTTCAATCCACTTGATTATTTAAATGAGTGGAATTAAACGAGTGCTTTTTAAACACGTTGTTTGTTTTCCTTAAAAACCTCTCCACAGTTTATTTCTGCCGCCCCTACTTTTGATTGATCTTGTAGTTATAATTGAAAGCAAAGGAGAAATTGAATGACAGAAGTGAGCAGCTTAAAGAAAGGAGAGCAAAAGAGTGAGGGCATGAAAAATGTTTTTCTAACATTTTTTGGCAAGAGAGCTAATGCCAGAAATTCTAACTAATACTGACTCCATCTCGCACAGCTAAGAAGTACATCTTACTGCTCACATTAGGAAGCAGAGTCTAAAAATCTGATACAGTGAATTAAGAGTTGATTGGCTTTAAAAAAAAAAAATGCCCTTTTTTATCCTTACTCTGCCCTTTTAGAGAAAACACTTCTTTAAAACACTAAAATTGGTGACCTTATGTTTAGATTTCGGCAAGATGATTGCTTGTCTCCAGCATATTGAGCACAGCTGGGAAGAATTGTGGTTTAAATAGGTCAGCTTGCATTCCAGCCACAGATGTAAGCTTTATAACAAATATACTGCATAAAATACAGTGATTTAATACGGAGATGGATCTTCGAGCCAATGAGGCCTTGGACTCTGAAGTATCTTCTACCCCAGCAAATACAGAGAAGCCAGGAAGAATCTTACGGGGGAATCTTCAATCACTAAAGTTTGTTCTATCAGAAGAGCTTTAAAAATATTTATGTAAATAGAAATATATATATATATATATATCTTAGAGACAAGCAATACTATGCCCACAAATTACCTCACTTTGTGGAACTGCCACATACAGTGGGACAGCCATTTCTGAAACGTCATGAGTTGCAACAGAACTCAGCCTTGTCATCTAACCAACGAGGCTGAGCAGTGAGTCTCTGCATAGGAAGGCTGACAAAGGCTTTTGTACACACCTCTTGAAAATGAGGGGGCATATTGACAAAAAGCTGTCACTAAAATAATATTCCCACACCTATTTATTGCTTCTGTAGCAAGCAATGCCTCCTTGTGCCAGGTGTGATCTTCTTCTGAAGAGATGATAAACTGATTCCCACTGATATCACAGTTTTGCCAGCAGAAAGTTTTTCCTATCACTTCTCAGTTTCCTGCTACTTAAAAAAAAATGTTAATCAGCCCACAAAGGAGCATAGGACATGGGAAGATGACAGCTTTTTCTGGTGCTGACAAGCTGTCGGGTGAGCTCAGCCTCTTCCATCCGTGCCCTATGCACGCACACACGAAGCCCAAGTTCAGCAGACCCCCAATTCAGCATCTCCTCCTCTCCAGTGAGATACTTTCACATCACATCTGCTTACAGCCCTCTGCAGATAAAGCACATCTCATCAGTTTTTAACAGCTACTCCACAAAATCAGACCATACAAACTAAGGCTCCAGTTCTGGCCGGGCACACTGTCTTTGACAGCAACACATTTGATTCTACTTCAGAGAGAATAAATTCTTCCTTTTTCTCAAACTAGTTAAACTCAATTATTTACTATAAGTAACTCTCTATAGAAAGCATTTCTAGTATAGAATAACACTCTTCATTGCTGTTTGCCTCTCTGAATTATCTATGCAATACTCCTAAAAAATGGAATGAGCAATATTTTGCCAGACAGCGTAACGGCAGCAAAATCTTACTCTCTCCAAATGAGGACAGGGAATAAAAAAAAAAAAAAAAAAAAGATAAATGACTTTTATATTATCATTGTTTTCCATTTCTCCCCAAATCTGCAATAAAGTTTTACTTTTCCCAATTCCAGTTGCGGTGGAGCACTCCTAGAAAACACAGCTGTTGGCTTTCTATTTACTAGTGTGCAGTCATTGCATTGCTTAATATATTTTCACTCTTTTTTTTTTTTTTTAAATACAAGAGCAACATAGGAAATGAGATCTCAAATACATTACCTGTGCCCATTTTTCCCTGCTTACACATCGTGCACATGTTTCACATGCTTTAATTAACAAATTGTCTCCGCATATCTGGCAGGGTATTAGGTAAGGCAAATAAAACAGCATAGAAGCCAAAATGAAGGATGAGAATTTAATTCTGTGTTAATAATGAAGAAATCGAATCTCACTTTCAAGTAATGCTCATGATAAACCAAAAAAAAAAAAAAAAATTAAAAATAAATAAATCTTCAACTCGTCTGCTCTGGATTGATCTTTCCATGACTTTCTATGTGTGAGTCCCACGAGAAAAGCAAAAGACCAACAGAAATTACTACAGTATGAGGCAGTAGAAGAAAACTAGAGAAAGTGTCAAAACTGGCTCATTTAAATCATCATTTTAAAACACAGTTTACACAGTTTAAGTTTTCTTAACTGATGTCCCAATGCAATCAATGTGTTACCAATTATAGGTACTGAAGTTTCATAAGCCACCGAAGTATTCCAACAGAACGCTGCAAACATTTAATATATACCACTTGCATTCCTTACAAAATGGCCACACAAGCATTTCAAGTTTCAAATTCTGTAATTTGGTTGTAAATAAAAGAATATTTCTGGGAACATTGCAGAAATTGCCCTAACCTTTTTCAACAGCGCTGCATTGTACAGATAGAGAAACTACCATAAACCTTTTTTTTAAATCCTATTGAACCTTAATTATTTTCTTGGTTCAACTATACTATTTTTTAAGGTATTTTGCTGTCTTAGGACCTATTTTAGGGGAGCAAATAGCCAACAATTTGTACACCTTGGACATGAACACAGCTTCATAAATCGTAAATTTGTAATTTTTTCCTTCACTGATATAGTGGGTGAAAGCAAAACTTCAAACGATGCCCAGTCCCGGTGCCGTACGCAGCTCCTTCAATCACAGGCGCTATATATTTACATTAATACAATTATTTCACTTAAAAATGCTGAGTATGGGAAAGAGCAATCTCACCTACAGACCACAGACACCCTTAAGAACACAAGTCCAGAGCCGTTTGCCCAAACCTTCCCATGAATCATCACAAGCTACAAAACATTTCTCAATACCCTGTAGCAAACTTCAGGCACGTAATGTAAGTATAAACCATTAAAAAGATAAATAGTAAGTTAGAAGCTACAGTTTACAACTTGAAGAATGAAGGAGAAAGACCCATTCTGTTAATGACAATTGCCTTAAGGCTTTGGCTAGACAAATTGAAACATTTCCAACCTTTCCCCTGATTTTCTGGGTATCTCCAGTTACAAGGAAGTTACTCCACACAGCGGCTGTCGTGCCTCTGGGTTTGCACGGGGACACAGAGAGAAAACTCAGATTTTTGTCTAGATGATTCCAAAACTGAGAATTATGAAACGTCCAGTAAAAATAATGGATTTCTTTGCAGTTTCCATCAAAATATTTCCATACCACCCTTCCATATTTTGACAGCTGGTCAGGTTTCACAAGCTGCCAAACGCTCTAAAAAGTTTCAGACTTCAGAATGACCATTAACAAAAATACTGAACTCAAAAACAAAATAACGGAAGCAAGTGATTTGCAAAGGGCAATTACTCTTACTACTAGGAGATTTATTTCTTTTAGGAATTCCTTAAGAAATACAACTGCAGGTATATACACATTAACCTCCCTATTGCCTGGTGGAAGAAACAGGCATAAAATGCCTTGGAAGACCTCACGTCCAACAATTCAGAACTAGAACCTAAGCTGCTTCCTACAGGTTCGACCTTATCATTGGGCACCAAAACTGTGTCCTGACAGAACAAAAACCAGAACCAAAGTTGTTCCTGAGAGCCAAAAGAAAATGACTCCTCTAGCAATATCAAAACTGTGCAGCCTACTGGATTGTGCAACCTGGCTCTAATAAATATTGCCATAAAAATAAGAAAAAAAAGTTACTAGTTCAATATTCATTTGACGATAACCATCTCCACATGGTCATGTCCATCCCCTTTACCATAAAGGCCTCCTAGAGAAGACCAAGCTAACAAAAGCTACTCTTCATCTCCCTAAAGAAGCACTCCCTCTGTACAATTACTCTGCAGCAGAAAGACAGACCTTCAGCTCCTACTGATGCCTGTATTCAAAATTCATTTGAATTGTTGCAAGAACAACTTGTACAAGGTCAAGTCTTGTCACACTCCTCAGCACACACGAGGTTCCCAGCCTGGCATTACACCGCTGCAGGAAGGGAAACGGAGTGGATGTCTCACTTCAGAACTGGCTTTCAACCACACACACACAAAAAAAAAAAAAAAGAGGCAATCTTCTCAAGGTTGCAATTATACTACAAACATGATCCTTCAGCATTGAGCGTATTGATGGTCATGTTCAGAAGGCTCTCAGACTAAGAAATCGCAACGGTACCTGGAATTAGATTGAAGAGCTTGCAATTTTAGGTACATCTATTACTAAACACGGCCCTCATTTTGAAAGCACAATAATCACATGGGACAGAATTTACATGTTTTGTTCCTTTAAAACGCTTGATTTGCTTCCATTCTCCCGGTGTTTCTTTTTCAAAGAATGAAATACAGAGAGACAAAACTCATAGTATACAAATCTAACCCAGCCATGAAACAGATTGAGAATAAAGGATGCAAAAGTGCAGAAGTCAGCCCTTGCGAGCTCAAGAGATGAGCCAATTGTCAACTCCTATGCACCAACAAGGGCCCTCAGCCCATCCTTCCCAGGTTGCCAGGCAACCATTCCTGTATCCTTAGCTGTATTCATTAGCCATTAACCACCATCAGGCTCCCTTTCTTTTTCCCCCTCACACAGGCTCCAGTACCAAGGGGAGGGGGAAGTTAGACGAGATGACTTCCTTTCTGATCAAAAGTAACATTCCCAGTTATAATAGCTAATAGATTTTAGACAACTCGCACAATTCATATAATTGCTTTTTAGTGAAAGATACAGCATGATTATAAGGTACAGTTCTTTTAGTAAGAGGGCTCTGTTAAAAGTCAACATTAATAGAAATCTTCTAAAATGCCTATTATTAGACAGCGATGATCTCATGCTGACAGTACTAAAGTGCCCTTTGAATTTGTAAAAAATAAAATAACAGATGACAGCTTTTTAACACCAGAAGAATGGCATTCAACATGAGGAAATGCTATTCTAAACCTTGTCGAGATAAATAAATATCAATTGATCTGAGAAGTAGAAATGTGTTATCTTTAATGTATTCCATGGAAACAAAGCAATACTTCAACCACTAGAGGAACCAATCAACTGTCCTTAATATCAACATAAATACAGGCTGCCTCCAAAGCAGCACTTTCCTGCCTGCCCGCCCATCCTCATTAATTCCACAACCAATAGTAGGTAAGGTACGTGGCCACAACCTGAGCTAGAAAAAGCAAATGGAGTTGATGAAAACTCCCCCTGCCCAGTTCCAGGTTAGCTTCAGCCAGAGCATCACCGGAGAAGCAGCTTGATTAGGGACTATTAGGACAGGGAACGTGAACAAGACAAGACAACATCCTCACAAAGAAAAGGCTAAAATAATTTATCTGATATTTAGGTGGAAGTTTGGCTACGATTAACAAGCAGTTTGAATAACTAAGCCAGAATCAGAAGCGTGACAGGATAAGGTCGTGCAGGTGAGCAAAAGAGAAGTGCTATTTTCAGTGCTTCAAGCTGAATTCAGACATAGTCAAGAAATGAACGGGGCAAATGTTTTCGAACAGCGTAATCTGTTGGGCAGCTTTCCAAGAACCACAAGAGCTTTTCCATCCCCGGAATCTTCAGGACTGGAGGCTTTCTCTTTATTTTAAGTACAGCTCCTGAAAATGCAGAACCAGGTATTTCAAGATAGCCTCATTGCCTCGGACAGAACAATCACGGTGGTTGCTCCAGCTTTAAATTATTCCACTGTCTGTATGTAGCAGAGGAGAAAAACCACACCACGACACGTTTCCATTCAACGTGAAGAATTGCTAAGAGACAGCACAGAGCGCTATCACCCAGGACTAACATTCTCCCACAAATCCTTAATAAAGCCACTGCCTATTTCGTTATACACTTCATGAACCAAGACGTCAATATGAACAAAATTAAGTAAAGCATATGTAATGCACAAAAACAACCTTGGTGCCACAAAACCAGATGATGGAGACAATTCTACAGCGTGGAAGGAAACATCCTGACTGCCACTGTTCGCTCCTTAGAGCACAAAAGCATTTTTACAGACTCATGTTCCACACAATCTTCTTCTGGTTGCATCCACATAGGTCAAAATTGAAGATTCTCTTCTCATTTCCAGATGAAGCTTCTGTAATTTGCACCCAAAGTATACAACGCAGGAAAAAGGATTTTATGTTGTTATGTCCATTTTATATTCTAGTAACTTGAGTATTAGCATAGTCGTGCCTATTTGTTAATAAGGCAAATGCAATACTGATCAATCTCTACGCTGCCAGATTTCTTAAATATTTCTCTCTGATGCCAGAGTCCAATGGAGATATTAAAACCATTTAAACCATGAAACCATCAGCGTACAGCTGAAGAATTGTCCAATTTTTTTGATAGTACTGAACAGGGTGAAGGGAGAAACCAGAAGAATCCAAGACGATGCTCGCTGTACCCAGATGGCCTGAGGCATCAGGAGATACCCCATCTTCAGGGAGAGCAGCCTCTCCACAAGCCCATCCTTCCCTCTGCTGTGCCAGGGCAACCACTTATGGGACATATTTAAAATATCTGCTCTGATCTACTGGGAAAGGCAATTTGGGATTTTTGTTTATTGTGACTGGCTAAAATGTATGAGAATATTTTCACAAGTGCATTTTGGAGTCAGATAATTTTATCATTGCAAGCCCTTCTGCCTAGATCCACAACTTATTAAAACTTCAGTTTATTAACAGCGTATCAGTAGCATGGCAGTAATTTAGAGGAGTTCAATATTTCCTAAAAATAAGACATCCTGGCCATCTGTGAGTACTGAATTACTATGGCGTTTCCCAAGTATCCCAAATTTTAGTTTTTAACACACATTTATCTAGAGTCTTACTATAGGAGTGTCTGCATTTAAACACTGTTCAAATCCGAAAATTAATAGCAAATTATTTAAATAACTCATGCATAGTCCTTAAAGAACACTTCCAGTTCTCATTCAATTAGAGAAGGATCACAATTCCCACCCTAAAGGAGGTACAACCAAGCCCACAATAGTATCATCAGGTAGAACAAAATTATAAAACAAAACAAAATTCTTACATACTCACAAGTAATTAACTGTTGAGAAAATTATTTAAATGATTATTTTCTGCAATAATTGCACAAACAAAACAAGTTTGCCACATCTTACCACAGAACACAGTAAGTTAAATAATTCTGGAGGAAAAAGACTAAAGATAGATATGGAGTGTTAGAGGATACATTTTCCATATACATGAGAAATCAAAGTGTATACATACGTAATGAAAGCTGTAGACTCCTGAAAATTAGTCTCTGGTTTGGCTCTTAATTTCCTACAGATATTTAATTACCCCCGTCCTCATTTTCACTGCCTTGGTCTCTACACCGAGAATATGGTACCATGAAAGTAAAATTAAGGGGAACAAAAACGTGAATTCCCATTCTAGCAATTGTGTTTGCAACTGAGCTCAGGAAATACAGGAGCTATAGTTGCAACCCAATTTTCAATTATTTATACTTTGCTGCCTTCATAATTTCACATTTTCCATTCAATTATAGTGATCTCTCCTTCATATGCATATTCAATTTTTAGACAAAACCGGACACTTGCCAAGGCAAGACACATAGGCATTCCTGCCACTGACTGCCATTTTGTTTAATTACTGAAGCCTGCTCAGTAATTATTGGCTCATGCTTACACTTTGTTTTGACTAAGTATTAAGTTTTGCAACTTAACTCCTTGTAATACTTACTTTCTTTATTCTGAGCACATAATACGCTCACATTTCTTTCAAACAGAACAATTATGATGAGAAGAAAAGTTAGAATAGGTGCTTGTTACATTTTGTTTTTCATTTACCTTAAAGCCGAGACACGATCAGTTCGGTAGAGACTTTTTCACGAAGGCATATTTTCAATCTGGCCTCAGTGTTAATTCTCTGCAAAAGAGGAAAACATCATGTTTTATAATACCATAGGAACAGCAATCTAACCATTTGCAATGATGCAACTTGCAAATATAAATAGAAGATGCATTTTCCTGACACAGCAGCAAAGTAGAACATATTTTTAAACATGGTGGTACTTAAGGTATTTTTCTCATTTACAGAATCAAAGGGACTGCCCAAAATATCAAAACCAATGCCCTTGCATCCAGCAAGGTCTGGTTCATGAAGGAGCAGGTTCATATACAGGGAACCTGTGGTGGTTCTTCTGTTCTACTACAAAACACTGGACAACAAACGACTGCCTTGTTTATCCAGCAGTAAAGCAGAAGTGTTCTAGTGAAAAAAAAACACCACCCTGATATTCTGATCATTTCAGATTTTCACCCATTTCCCACTAGCAATCTCATTATCATCCACATAAATTTTCCTCCTCCTTTTAATGAAATGCAAAAGGTGTCAATATGTTCCTTCCCCAAGCACAAGGAGGCAGCTCAATATATATTTAAACAGTCTCTCCATACATCACTGCAGTTCAGTAGTAATCAAAGCTTATTTTAAAGATTCTACAGATAACTCCACTAATAACCCTCCACTGCTGCACTACATAAATTATAAAACAAAGGCAAAAAAAGGATCAACAGCATCCAAGTTGCAGTTTTCTATAAACACAATCATATTGGGGCAACAAAGAAGTAATCTTAGGGAAAAAAAAACAAAAAAACCCCACTGCAGCTTCAGTCCCATTGACGTCCACGATGCAGAACTCACTGAGCTTCTCCAATATTCCCCTTCATTTTGTAGGCCTGTAGCCACAGCACTAATCCCAATAACCAATTAATGCACTGGATTAGCAGGATTGCAGTTTCCACCTCCCAAACACTGCGTCTTCCCTACAGAAGGGCTATAGCATTCACACCAAAGCACACAGATAAGAAAGTGGGAAAGAGCAGATGGGAGATGGACATGCTTTGGGTGGGGGAAGACCAGGCTTTTACATCTTCTCCTCGGTCTGCGTTCAGAAGTCTGGCTAAAGTCATCCTTGAAATAATGGGGAGAATAAATGGTAGAAAATAAAATTTTAGAAGACATGTTTGAATTTGTCACCTGGAGATAAAGTAAACCCACAAGTGATGGTACTATAACTATTCATACTTCAAATGCTGTTCTAATTGCCTTGGAGGAAACCCTGCAGAGTCAGAGTTCATAAGAACAACAGGAGGAAAGTCTCTTTATCTTTGCAGATTTGAACCTTGTCAGAAACACACAAAGTAACTTGGCTTGGGAGAAGCCTAAAATGTCAACTGGTTCAACACCCCCAATTAAAGCAGGAACAACATCAACATTAGATCAGGATGGTCAGAGCCTTGTAAAGTCAAATAAAGCTTAGAGGAAAATACCAGTCCTAAAGTAGGCTCATGTTTTGCCCTTCCAAGATCTGGTCCCCTTTTCACAAAGACAGTTGACAATGAACTGCAGCAGAGCAGTAAAAATTTAAAATGAAGTAAGGATGGATTTCCCAAGTTCCAAAAAGCACATTTCCTTCACAGTCATAAATACAATATTGTACTACTTTTCTGCAAAACACCACCTTTAAAGTAGACAAGCCCATGTAAGCACACATTACAGTTATGGTCTTACTGGGCAAGATAAAAGGGCAGGGAGAGAAAAAAAGGTGGAAAAAACCATAAATTCAGCCCTTTCCCTGGACCAGAAAAAGACTTATTTGCTCACAGGTCTCAGATAAAAGCTTCACCTTAAAACATTTTATCTGTCTTACATTTTTACTACTCAAAAGATGAACTATGAGATTAAATCTAACTTTCTATTAAGCTCCAGAGATAGCCACATGCCATGCAACTCATAAGACTTTAGGGTTTGGACATCAGTAGTAGATATTGAATATATGAGGGAAGCATTTCAAAAAGACATTAACACTAATAGGCCTTACATACGTGCATCAAGGGAAAATAACTGCTAAGTTATGATTCTGCTCAGCCGTGATCCAGAGGTACAAAAAGAAGCCAATGGTACACTTCCAGAGAATTCTAAGAGATTCTCCTGAATTTGCCCACTTAGAAGAATCTTTGATTTCTTCCAAGCATCTACTGAGAAGAAAAAAAGGAAAAGAGGGGGGAAAAAAATAAATATAAAATCATAAGCTAATCAAACTCAAAAATTTTTGTGTTTTACCAGTTTAAGGCTCTTGTGTCACTGTGAGTGATAACTGCAGGATCTGCCCCTGCACCTTCTAGATACACAGTTCAAAAGGGGACAATATAATTTGTCCATTTACACGGGAACAATGACATTCAGGATTAGGGAAGTGGAAAAAAAGCCCCATGTTTTAGTTTTCCCTTTTAGGCGAAGATCCTTATTTCATTACTGACCACCTTCCTGTTCATAAATAGTATTTTTGTCTATTTTTGGCCATGCCACCTGTAACTTTTTACACAGCCAGCAAAAGTACAGATGATGAATCTGAAGTAATTTCAGTAGGCAAGCATTAGCCCAAGGAAAAAAATCCACTCACAAATCCTGAAGAAATTATTTTCTCCTCAGCAAAGCTTGTATTTGAGAAGATAAGTATTTTTGCTGGGAGAGAATGCTGCAAATTAGAATAGAAATCCCATCTGACTTCAAATCATAATTCCCATGTTTCACACGAGGCTCAGAAATCAGTGGGTACAGAGGGAGGAATACAACAGCTAACGGATTAGAGGCTGTCACTTAGGATCTATCACCATGCTTTCTCAGATTATGAAAATGAAATTTTCCCGGTAGAACATTTTATGCTTGACAGATTACAGATTGGTTTACACATCCGAAATCAGAGCACTCGGATTTTACAAAAGTTCAGGTCCGCTGAGAGCAGCCTTTATTATCTGGTTTGACACGAGTTAAGAGAAACATTCACCAAGACAATGCCAGAGACGCTTCCAGGCGATGAAACGGGCGAAGTCACAAACTCCTTAATGATCACTTCAGCGAGGCTGAATCTAACGCTTTTTCCTTGACTCTACAGCTGGCTCAGAAAGGTCATTAGACTATTATATTCACTGTTATGTAGAGCAGCACTATACACATGCAAAGTTTCTATAGCAACACTTCCTTAATTCACTCTTTAAGCAAAACACCAATTAGCTTTTTATTATAGCCAATTAAAAAAATCTGCACGCTAATTGACAACCTCTCTGCTCAAAATTTAAGCTTATGCAAAAGAAAATTACAGTGAAATTTTCTGTGGTAATAGCTTACTTCCTATTCTTCCTTCTTAACAGAACAGTAAATTATTCTTGATAAGGGTTGAACACTTACTTTCAATTTAAAACGTTTAGACACACAGAAGTAACCTATCCTGGTATGCCTTAAATCTTAGCAGAGACTGAAGATTACAGGTTTCAGACAGGCAACAGAAATGTAATCAACTGACTTATTTCTGCATCACGGGAAATTGGGCTCGGGCCTGTGCACCTGGAGATCATGCGAGAGGCAGCCAGCAAAACATTCCTCTCCCCGAGCATTTAGGCACACTGAGCCAAAGGAGAAAGATGGCAAAAAACACTACCACAAGTCAAATTCAGTAGGGCAGCTGAGACATTTTCATTTCCTTCTTAATACCTGTTGATGGCTTTCTCAGATGTCTTCTACACAGCTGGCAATGACAGCTTCTTTGTATGCCACTTCGAGTAGCAAATATCAAGATATATTAGTCAGAAAACAGTCAGAGAACAATATAAAAAGAAACACATCATGATGCAGAGCATGGGAGAAGCAATCAACAATAAAAGCTAAACCATCCTTCTCACGAAGATGTTCTGCAAGAAGCTGAATAAAAAATGTCATTCCACTTACAGTTCTTCCCTGTGAGATGTGGGGATTCACCTTATTAATAAATAAATACACACAGAACAAAACATCTGATGGTTCCTCTAATAAGCTCGGTCCACCCCGATCGAGAACTAATGGTACTTGAGGTCTTAGTAGGTCTGCTGGTTCTTAAGGACAAACCTACAGAAACCACTTCTATTCTCATCATCTTATACTCACACTGTCTTACACCACAGTATTAGTAAAGAAACTTAAGGCATCTGGCAAGTTATGTGTGGACACAAAAAGAGTTTCCCTTGAAAGGCTAATGAAAAGGAAGAGGGGTTAGAGTGGTCTCTCAATCCTACCACTGTAGAGGAGAGAGCAGGGTATTCCCACACATGGCAGAGTCCACTATATGTATAGCTTTGGAGACAGAGAAGATGCTGCAGCATGAGAAGACCATCTGCTGCAAAGTCGACAGGGTCTGGAGTAAATCCATGGGCTGTGCAATAGTGAGGACACCAGAGGTAAGGGACTAGGGTTAAAGCAGCACAGCTACAGGCTTTTATTCTTGGTTCTTTAGAGAGGTTAACTCCCAAACACAGCTCACTGAATCACCAGAAAATGGTAGCACATTCAAGCTCAAAGCCTTCTAAGTGCAAAGTTCCCACTACCTCCTGCAGAGAGGTTCTATTAGTCATAAAATCATAGATTTGCTTATGCTGGGAGGGACCTTTAGGATCATTGGATCCAACCATCAACCTAACACTGACAACACCACCACTAAACGAAATCCCTCAGCACCACATCTGCCTGGCTTTTAAATACCTCCAGGGATGATGATTCAATAACTTCCCTGTGCAGCCTGATCCAATGTTTGATAATGCTTTTGGTGAAGAAATTTTTCCTAATAGCCAATCTGACCCTCTTGGTTACTTGGGAGAAGAGACCTGCATCCTCCTTTCAGGGAGTTGGAGAGAGTGAGGAGGTCTCCCCTCAGCCTCCTTTTCTCCAGGCTGAACAACCCCAGCTTCCTCAGCTGCTCCTCACAAAACTTGTGTTACAGACCCCTCACCAGCTCTGTTGCATTTCTCTGAACTAGCTCCAGACCCAGTACACAGTGTTACACACAGAATAATACTAATTGAAACTAATGCCACCATTTATAGTCCCAAGGCAGTGCTCCTCTCCACAGCACCTCGCCAAAATCCATGACAGTTCACCGACCTCTTCAATGTATGAGTGTCCCTGCTCTGCCCTTGAAGGGAGGAGAAAGACCCACGTCCCAGCACAAGATCTGTTGGTCACAGCAATGCAGCAGTGAATACCTCAGAGCTAACAAGTTAGCCTTTTTCTCCTTTTTTCATTTTTTCAAGCTTTCTGCATTGGCATTTCAAGCCTTTCCATAGTCCAGCGAGTGGGTCTAATCCTGCCAGTTACACATTACACACACGCAGAGTGTATCTGAGGAGAAGGTTTAGGGCAAAGTTGTCCTCAACAGTCACGTCCATGTCATCAGGCAAGCGCTGAATGATTGGAACACTCTCTTGGGAATAAAACAACAGCTGTCATTTCTGCCAGTTTCTTCTTTCTTCTTGCCAAGAAACTACTTTCCATGGCCTAAAATATGAACCCAAAAGCCAGCCATGCAGCCGGCCCAGCCTTGGGAAAAACAGTTCACAAATCCCCCTAATCAGGTAGGTATAATGCTTCTGCTCAGTATTTCCTGGTATTATGATTAGCATCCAAAGAGTCTTCATTAAAAGAAGATTTTCACATTCAGCTGCAGGTAAGAAAGAGAGCTATATTCCACTTTAAGACTCCAGAAGCAACATTTTCTTTTTTTTGATTGACTTTTTTTTTTTTTTACTGTTTCACAGGAGGGCTTACTGCAATTAAATTGTCTTTGTCTAAGTATAAAAGCTCAAAATATTCTGTTATTTCCAAGAAGTAATGGGATGGCTTTGTTGCATATCTTAATTACTCTACCCACTGTTATGACCTACCATAGAACGAAAGCAAATTAGAATAATAGTCTTGGCATCATTGCGAACATGGATTTTCAACAGTTTTGAAACATCCTTTTTGACTCCTTTCATTTACTTTTCTGATTTTGAAACACATAAGACACAGAAGTGTGACTGCAGTGAATTTTGATAACTACCATGGATTTCTCCTACTCTCTAAATGAAAAGGATTTCAGAAAAAACATTCCATCCAAATATATCTTTCCAATTTCTACACAATCCTGTGTAGGTAATAATATTCAACCAACAAAAAGAAGAATTTAAGGAAAATTTTCCCACAAAATTGTTTAACCTCTGAGAAGATTTGTCCATCTCAATCCGAAGTCTGAACACAGAACCTGAAAGCAAACTGACTGTACAAGAGATACTTTTACTTTCTTCACATCCGGGTGAAGAAAGAAAAAGCATCAACTTTCTGAACTACTCCAGTTGGCTGAAGTTACTGCCCCAAACCTAAGAAAACTCAGTTTTTATCGCAATGTTTGAAGCAATTAAAGCGTTATCCAAATAATTCTATTTCCATACTGTTTTTATTCTTGGTATTCTATGATAAGTGTATGGCAAAGTCTCTGACTTGCAATCAGATCAAACAGTAAATACTAAAAGGTTCTCCTTCCTTTGTGCCATCGCTGACACTACTTTATTTACTAGAAGACTGAAAATTTGGGGTAGCTTCAGCATTTCTTAGGAAACTTCAACCTTGGATTCACAGTTGCCACATCCGTAAGCTCTCAAATCAGAAACCCTGAGCAAATACATGAGAATGTTACGGTCACTATCAGCTTCTCAGACCATGGCATGACAGAGAAGTTATTGTATCTTCTTCATTTTCATAAAGTCTCCCAAAACTCATGCTTTTTTATCAGGCAAAATAAATACAACAAATCTCCAGTCTTGCTACTGAAATTGCCAGCTCATACCTACAGGCAATGATACACATTTTCCAATTTGATCATTTCAAAGTTAAGGTCAAAGACTTAAAAGCTATGACAGATGAAACCTGGAAAATAAGCAAGTGTCTCCAAGGATCCCTCCATCTCACAGTCAGGAAAATTTGGCCAATTAAGAAATAATCAAGCATTGAGGAAAATACCATTAGAAGTTTCTAAGGAGGAATAACACTATTAAAACTAACCAACCCAGCTCCTCCATCCATTTTCTTAATTTTCTCCATTTTCCATTTACTAGAAAGTAATAATGCTTTACATCTCCTTGTAGTACGGGCAGAGAAGCATATATTTATATTATATGTATGAGAAAAATCAATACATGCAATTGAAATATCAGCAACACACATAGAGTTTGATGGATGCACTGCTCCAGCAAGTGCCAGGTTGCAGCTGGGAATCAGCGAACAATTTGTAGCATCTGGTGGATCCTCCTGCACCTTTGGTCCTCAACAAAGGACTGGAAAGAAGGAAGAGCAAGTACAACTCACTACATTAAAAGAAACGGGGATCCTATGATGGCATTACCCTCCGAGACAAAAAAAACCTAACAGTTTGCCTTTAAATATTCAGGGAAAAATAACTAAATATCTACCACTTTAACATTAAAGAGCAAAGACTGTTACTTTGAATTGAAAGAGGAGGCAAAAGAAAGTGGGTTCAGTTACAAAGTTCCCTAATAACAAGCAGCAGAAGGCTGTCTATTTTTTAGGTGGAAGAAGCTGTTATCTGCCTTCCCCACTCTTAATGGGATTCCCTGGGGGCTCTTTTTTACCAATTTCAAAAGGTCAGTTGCTGTCTCCAAGTGATTCTTGTCAGTCTACTCTCTGATATGGAGATAAAAGTAACATTTGCTGGTTTAGTCCACCCCAAACTGAGAATAAGGCCCATTGCAGTATTTCAGAGCAGCAAGATTAGGGTGTGCAACACAAAATGACCGCAGTTGGGTAAGATTCTGAAGGAGAACAAAATAATTTATAATGCCCTATTCAGTGATATATTTCACTTCCAGCTTGATCCAAAACGCACTGAATTTTGCAGAATTTCTGCCCATTTTAACTCGTTTTGGAATACATCCTTTACTTCCTCTGAAATTATATCAAGAAAGTAGCATGAGTTTATCATGTTTAGTGAGCACACACACTGTATTTTATCATGCAGGTTATCTCCTTTAAGGAGAAGGAAGGTTTAAACACTCAATATATTCAGACACAAGAAATAAAGCAAATGAGAGGAAGGCAGATTTTTCAGTGACTAAACAAAACAACAGGTTCATCTTCAAAATTACTTGTGTTTTCTCCCTTGGCAAAAAAAAATAAATAATCACATAATATATATTATGTTTTTACTTGTATTCTCATCAAGATTCTTCCAGTTGTTAAAAGAAGGTATGTCTGTCTCTATATAAATAGATTAAATCATAAAAAATAGCAAAAAGTCAATTTCCAGACTTTACAACTATTTTCATCTAATCATTTGTTGTATTTTGCACCAGCTAAGTTATAAACCTCACCAAAATGGGTTTATTTTAGTAATTGCCTGTCAGTGTTTTTATTAAATTCCTTAAATCAGCAGAGTTCATAAATTGGCAATAAAAATATATATAATTCCAATGGAAACACACCACACCGGAGGCCCAGGTTGTTTTTAAGTAAGAAGTGAAAACTAGACCGTACCTCTCTATCTTGCCCCGGCAGAGAGACAGCCAAATTTTAAAAACAAAAATAATTCTTGGCTTGTTGGCAAAGGCTGAGCTGCCTTTTCACACGTGCTCACCACTACAAAAATCTTGTCTTGATCCTCCAGTTTTGCCCCCCTGCCTGGACACGTAGAGCTCGGGGGTGAAGATGGAGCCACAGAGGGCTCGGGAGTCCAGGAAAGGGTGATTTGGCCTCAGTGTTGCCCAAGAACATGGAGACAGTTCCCAGTATGTTTTTATACAGCACAATGTTCTGTGGTGTGGAGATGCACACATCTGTAATCGATGAGCTCGTTCAGGCACGCTGTAATATCTGGCAGTAAATCAGAGCTGGGCACTAACAAAGCCAGACTCTGCTCCCGCCAGCGTATCCCAAATTACTGCAGGTTTTTCTGCCCAGCCCTAAATGGCACCACCTCACCTAATCCTTCAGGAGACAACACATTTAAGTCATCCCGTCTTTTCGCAAAGGGGATGAGTGGGGAGAAGCAGCTCTTTTTCTTCCCTGCTTCATCGGAACCAGTGAAGCACCCCTAGTATGGCAGATCAGCCTCCTCTTCCTCAATACTTAAGATCAGGAGCACTCAAGGCCCTGATTCATAGAATCATGGATTGGTTTGGGTTGGAACAGACCTTTAAGATTATTGAGTTCCAACCCCCTGCCCTGGACAGGGACAAACTCTCCCACTAAACCAGGTTGCTCAAATAAGATTCAATAAGAGAGAAGATTTGGGATTCCCACTGATTTTGCCCGTAGTTTCATGTTTAGGACACACCATGAGGAATCTACATCTCAGACCTGGCCTTTACCCTGCTCAGCTTCAGTCCATTGTCACCTACTGGTTTTCATCCTCCTTGGACAACCCCAGCATAGAGATACCCACCCGGTGAACTGCAGCACTGGCAGCCCACCATCCTTCCAAGATTAGAGGGAAAAATAGGAGCTGATTCATTTGGAACACTTCAGCCACACTCAGTTTTGCTGACTTATTATTGGTCAGCGTATTTATTATGCTCGATATAAATAAAACATTAAACTTTTTACTAAAAATATCCAAAATAGCCTGCAATTCTCCTGCTTCCTGAGCAAATTCAAATGAGTTTTCTCCCCAATGGCTTTTTTTTTTTTCCATTATTAAAGAAACAACATGAGGTAAAGCTGTGACTAACTAGGCCTTTCCTAGAATAATGAAAAAAAAAAAGGAATAACCAAGAGATGATAGAGATAGATAGCTAAAATTGTATTAGTGCGAGAAGCCAAATTTTGTGCTATTGTTCCTATTGCATTATTTTGGTATTGCAATTTGTGACGTTTTCAAATGCAAAATCAGATAACTAATAATGGGTTTGCACAATGAGTACTTACACACGACACTGACACTAACACAATTACACAAATTTCCATTAGCTTACACTATCAATTAAGTACTCTCACAAGTAAAGGATAAAATGACTATTTTACAGCAGCTGTTATGAG
Organism: Scolopax mira; assembly: GCA_004320125.1. NCBI lineage: Eukaryota > Metazoa > Chordata > Aves > Charadriiformes > Scolopacidae > Scolopax > Scolopax mira. Next base: position 29,813 of record BJBW01023002.1, read on the forward strand.
TTCCTGTAGTCCAGGAGACGAGTATTGCACATGGTGTCAAACAGCAATAACTAATTCTTAAATCTCGTTTGCTTGGTTTCTAATTAGAGCCATTGCACCACTGCAATGTATATTTGCAGTTACTGCTGCCAGACTTAACTATGTCACCACCAAGTACTAATAAAGATCATATTGACTTAAGTGTGTATGTTGTTAAAAATCAATGTTCCAACAGGTGGAACAGAGGCAACATCAGAATTGCAAAATCCTGCATAGTTCAGCATCCAAACCAAAACTCCCAACCTAAACCATTCCACAAAAGAGACTTATAAATTGTTGGGGCTAGTCCTTGGACTGTCAAGCATGTCTGTAGTGAGATTTGTGAACATCCTGACCCAGGACTGGAATGTGGGAGAGTCCTTGGGCTGTCGG
>BJBW01023044.1:0-16586 GCA_004320125.1 Scolopax mira
TGGACTCGATGATCTGAAAGGTCCCTTCCAACCTAGAAAATTCTGTGATTCTATGATCTATCACGTTTTTCACGTTTTTCTGTCCCCTCCACCACCCCTACCAAAAGCTCTTACCACAAGGGTTCGCAAGCAGAGGGTCCCTGCTGGAGCACGGGGGTCCAAAGCAGCCACAAGATCCCATACTTTAATTTTCCTAGTAGTGAAGAAACAGACAAACACCGTGGCTTTCTTATTGAGTAAAGAGCAAGTGCTTACAGAAAAGAAAATTAAGTGTTATTATGGCTTAGCTAATACACCCGTTCAAGGAAAATTAGAGCAACCCTTTGTTTGAGACCTGGTTCTTCCATTTCCCCTTTGTAAACCTTATAGAGCTGAATGGGAGGAAAAAAATTGCTGTCAGTGAAGTAAAACATATAAAAAGCAGGTGGTAATAACTACCAGAGACATGTGGGAATGCAGACACCTCGTCTGTAACAGCTAATGGTCAAGAAGACATAACCACAGAGGAGAAAGGTTGTTCTTACTAGTGGTTCAGGTAGAAGAGGTTTCAGGTTGAGTCAGTCAGATATTCTTACAAGCTAAAGAACTGAATCACCACACACACCAAATCACACTGACTTATTAAAAATAAAAATCAAAAAAGAGAAAAAGGTATACTTTGTAGCATGGCCCTGGATGCTACTGGCCATGAAAAGGTCCTCTTGGTATTAGACTCCTCTTGGAGTCTAATATTTCTAAGGAAGATACAGCAAGGTGGGATGTAAGATAGTGAGACAGAGTGGAAGATGCAAGGTATTGACTGCACCAACAGCCTCACCCATCATATGCTCCACTGACTATCCTCTTGTTATCAAAGCGTATGCACCGCACCAACTCTTCGTGGCCTTCCAGTACTCGTAAACATGCCCCACACTCGATATCCCACAGCCTGGAAGAGAGTACAAAGAAGCAGTAAGAATTTTTGAGTATCTGATCGTTGCGATGAAACTTTCGGTCTTTGCTTATACTTAACAGAAACTCGGAAATAAAGATTATGATGAAATCATAAGAAACAAACTACATTCACCACACTTTTTTTTTCTGCTGTGAGGTGGACGGATGCTCTTCAACATGCCCCTGTTATGTTATGGTATCACATGGGAAATCAGTCAGAGATCCCAACATTTTCAGACTAGTCTCTACTGCCCCAGTAACACAGGAGATCTCCCAGTTCTCTTCAGAGTCAGCCTCATAACTTTATTTTACTAAAGTTGATTTTTCATAAAAGTATTCTGCTTTCATTTTAAGATGTGAAGAGGGAAGCAGTTCAGGGAACTGCTGGAGAGGGTACAACAAAGGGCCACAAAGATGATTAGGGCCTGGAGCATCTCTCTGATGAGAAAAGGCTGAGAAACTTGGGGCTTTTTAGTCTGGAGAAGAGAAGACCTAGGGAGGTTCTGATCAACACCTATAAATACTTCAAGGGGGGGGTGTCAGGAGGATGGGGCCAGTCTTTTTTCAGTGTTGCCCAGGGACAGGACAAGAGGGAATGGGCACAAACTTGAATATAAGAAGTTCCACCTAAACATAAGGAGGAAATTCTTTACTGTGAGAGTAGTAGAGCCCTGGCAGAGGCTGCCCAGAGAGGTGGTGGAGTCTCCTTCTCTGGAGACATTCAAACCCCACCTGGACAAGTTCCTGAGCAATGTGCTCTAGGTAGACTCACTCTGGTGGAGGGGTTGGACTAGATGATCTCCAGAGGTCCCTTCCAACCCCGTATCATTCTATGAGGGGGAAACATACCAATCCCTGTGTTCCAAAGGGTAAAATCACCTCCACAGGGCACGTGACATTTCTGTACCTCTACATGCCTATTTCTGATTTGGAGACAACCATCAGGCACAATAAGACATCAATACAAGCTACAAGAATTAACAAGTCCTTTTTAGTTGACACTTCTCCCACTGAAGGTATGTTTTTGCTGTAATCTAGGCATGTTATACATAAGCTAAAAAGGTTGCTCTATTTCTATTGTTCTGCAATGCATTTCTTTCTTGCTCTCAAATAATTCCTGTGGCTCTCTGCTACCTGTTTCTAATAATCCAATATTTTAAAAAAATGTTCTGGCGCCAAAACCAGCACACTGTATCCCAGTAGGAGACCCAGCAATGTGTTATTCCCTCAACTGTAAATATCCCTCAGTTTTGGGCTTTGTGAAAGATTTTTAGCATGGAGAGTAAATTAAAACACATTATTTTTTACACTACCCTTCAAAAATAGTCAAGAAACACTTGAAACAGTTATGAAGCAAGTCTATTTGCTTTCCATGTTTTCGTCATCTCTTTGACATGACTCCTAATTATCATGGTTAGAGAAAGATTATTTGCCTACAAGAACTGAAATTCTTTGACATGTTCCACCTCTGGCTAAGACAGACTCTGAACATACAAGGATTTTTAACAGGAGGGTCTGCTGTGGCTCCCTGACACACAGCTGAAAGAAAGCTGTTGCAAATGTTCCTTCAATTCAATTAGCTTCTTCTCATTCAATTAGCACTCAGATTGACAAGAATTTCCCAGTAGTGAGAAATATGGGTGGTTTGTGGAGTTTCTCCAGGTGACATATCTCAAAGCAGCACAGCTGCCGAGGGGTCACTTTTCCTTGAGAGATGGACAAAGAAAGAGATAAATTGTCCCCACATATTTTACTCCTGAGGTCTGCCAGGGAATAATCCAGACCCAGTGGATGTGTGCCCAAGGTTGGTGGGTAATGACTGCAGCTGTCCTACCCTGACAAACTGCTCTCGCTTTGGAAGGAATGAAGAGAACTCTTTCGTCGCTCTAGAAGTGGGAAAGAATTAATCTATGCACACGGTTGAGGCCAACGAGAAGCACAAGGTGATTCTTCAATCCATAAGGCTGCTCTTTCAGGAATCTGTGAAGATCCCAATAGTTTTCACGGGAATACCAGCACATCAGTCAAGGTCAGAGAAAGCAACTCCATGGCAAAGGTCAGCCGAAGGCACTCTGGCTGGTCAAAAAGCATAAAGTCTCTCAAGGACTACAAACAGGATGGCCAATGCCAGAAATGAACTGGTGCAGAAAGGTCTGAAGAGCAATCTTGTGCCAGGAACTTTCATGCCATGTGTTTCCATTCCTTGCCATCAATCCTGAGATTGCCAGCAGCTCTGGGAGGCTGCATCACACTAACTCAGGCCTGTATTTTCAGGTCCCAGTTTGAGGTTTTTTTCCTGAATCTGAACGGGATCAGAAGAGATGATCATGTCCTCAGCCATGTGGGGAAGGGGCTTGCACATCCAAAAGGGATAACTGCTGTGTATGAGCAGAATCTCCTCGCCAAATTGGTACCAAGGGAAACTCCCAGATTTGATAACCTTCTCAAATTTTTACTTCTTTAAATAGCCAAAGGACCAAACAGTAACAGAACTACTCTAAAGGCTTGAAACTAAAAAAATTCCCTACAAAGTGTAAGCAGTCAAAAACACTACCACTCTTCCTTCCCATAGCTTCAGGAGAACTTCTGGAAGTAGAGGGAGGTCTGCAATTATCTCACCCTTTAATTGACTCGAAGTCCTTACAGAGCTGGAAGACGTACAGAAAGCAGGTGAGCCTGAATCTGCATCTCCTAGAGAGGATGTTGTCTAAACAGTCCAGTGTCAGATCCCCACGTGGGCACACACTGGAGGTTGAATACACATGTGCAAATCAACCACTTGGTTAAAACTTAACCCAAGATGATGCTGTCTGATTCTATTTTCTTGGTCCACATCATCTCCCCCCTCCACCTTTCTATACTCTGCTTGTCTGTAGCAATTCAGAACTTCGGCTCCACAAGTACTGAAGTGATTGGATTAAACTTGGGACCAGTTTCTCCCAGATGGAAATCAGCACAATGACAGCGATGCCTATGTAGTTGTGTCCCTTACAACAGTGACATTTCAGGCCTAAACCAAAACTGAAATCATTCTGATATACATAGAGTCTCCCTACAGAAGAAAGGTACTCACTCCTCAGCTACTTCACGTGCCCCTACATTTGCAGCTGCAAAACTAGAGATCAAAATCATCTTTTGGAAAAAAGTTTCTCAGCAACTGAGGAATGATGAACTCCAAATCCTGTACCAAGAGGCAGCCCCTGCTGAAGGCCAACCCAAAACATCTGGCATTTTACAGTGGATTAAAATCAAACATACAAAGCCCCAAGCCACCCACAAAGATGACTTAGTAACCTCCCTTTCGTAATCACCCTTCCACTGACTCATGCCCTCTGCTAATGGCTGGGAGAAAACAATGTCACCAGGTAAGGCTTGTGTTGTGCCCACACAGCTGCCAAACTGGACTTCCATTAAGATTCACTGCCAACATGCCTGAAATTCTAGCACAATTTATCTGTCAACTAGGGATTTTGTCCAATGTAAGCATAAAAGTAACTGCATTCCTCTTTAGTGTTATCACTATCTTGACATTTGTTTTTATTAGCATCGCAACTCATATTTTAGATCCTTCCCTAACTGCTGTAATATTTAACCATTTCTTACTCGAATTCCGAGACTAAGTTTGATAGTACAATTGCAGAGGGTTATTTATTTTTCTCTTCCAAGTGCAGGAGTTCAGGGGATGAAGTGGTGCTACTTTTACACAATGCCTCTAATACTTTTTCCCCTGATGAAGAGACAGAGGTTCCAGCTCTCCTGGTCACTCTCTCAGACAGCCCTATAGTAACATCTGCCACAATGACTTGGTGACATCAACCAAAGGAACACTGTTTTCCTACCGAACGCAAAGCAGGGAGAGGCAGCGTGTTGCCAGCAAAGCTCACAAACATTAGCACAAATTGTTCTCACCGAGGAGAAATTATTACTGACGTGCAAAGGGAAGGGTTTCTGCTTACTCTGCCCAGCTTTCAGGTTTTATCAGAAGGCAGATAATTATTTAAAGCAATGACAAAGGCAAAAGGGAGATTATTCTTACTCCCGCTTGCAGGACAGAGCCATTTCACCACGTGATGTACACGACTATTCAGGCCTGCTCCATGCACCCGAGATTAGTGGGACGTGGCTCTGCCAGGAGCAGTGGGATGTAGGGAGAAATCCTGGCTCCTGGTACCAGAAGGAGTTAAATCTCAGATGGCAACCAGGGCAGCTGGAGAAGTGCAAAAGGCAGCAAACCGAACTTCGTGCTCTAAACCAGCTGTTCCAAACTTAGCCAGGTGCCAAGTACCACGAGAAGAGCTTGGCGAGAGCCCAGGAGGATTTCTGCAGAGGATTAAATGCCTCTTGCTGCAAATCTGACCCCTTTAACTAGACACATAGCCCAATTAAAATATCACAAGAGGACATCACAGAAAGCGGTACTTGCCAGCTCTTTCATACACCAGAATTGTCACAGCAATGCAACTTGTTGATTAGTATGGGCCTCCTGAGATACAGAGGATGAAAGACAACACAGTAAAACAGGCTTCTAATATCTCTTTCCAGTAGTTCCCAATGTTCTCTACCAAAGGAAGCATATTTCAAAGGCGACAAGGGTACGGAACACTTCAGTCGCCCAAATTCGGCAGGGCCTCGGGAATCAGAGACAACGTGCTCGTACAGAACTCTGCCACGGGGAGTGTGTGTGTCTCTCACCTGATAGTATTGTCTGAAGAGCCGCTCACTACCAGCCTGTCTCTGTACTGCAGACACGCAATGCCTCGTTTGTGGCCATTTAAGGTGCGCACAAATTCACAGGTACTAGTGTTCCATACCTGTGACAGGAAGCAGGGAGGGAACCACACAGAGACAAAATTATTAAGAAGAGACCAACAAAAGCTGGTTTCTGTACAATATATAGGTGCACCCAGAACGCCCTTAATTGAAGATGCTGTCATTAAGACTGGGAAAACTATCCCTCTGATGACTTGTGACTATACTCTGCGACTGTTAGTAGTCTGGGTCACTGTACAGAGATTTTTGCCACACCGTATGAGCATTAGCTCCCAAAATCAGGCTTTAGCACTCTTGGGCTATGAGTTAATCCACACAGCATCTTGATTTTCCCCAGTTTTAATGCTGCAGATTGGGACCACAGCAGTAACACTTAAGCGACTCCTGTTCTTAGGCCTTGGACTGGGCTGCCCAGGGCAGGGGTTGAGGCCCCATCCCTGGAGGGATTTCAAAGCCGGGTTGCCATAGTGCTTAGAGCCATGGGTTAGTGATGGTCTTTGTCAGGGAGAGGTTGGTGGATGGACTAGATGACCTGAAAGGTCCCTTCAAACCTCTGATTCTATGCTTCTAAAGTTCTACAGGAAGATCTGTGTGATAACTGACAAGAACCATCTTTCCCGCCTGTTCACTGTCCCTCGGTTATTAGATCCCCCAGCGCTGCAAATAAGAACACCTCACCTTTATAGTCCTGTCACCTGATGCTGACACGATGTACTTGTCATCAAAGTCCACTACGTTGACGGCAGCTCGGTGCCCTACTAGCACCCTCCTCAGGGTGATGTCTGTTGGTGAAGCCATGTCCCAGACGGCGATGGAGCGGTCTTTGGAACACGTCACCATCATGCCGTTATTGAAGCGGAGGTGCAGCACCGCTTCGCAGTGGTGGATCAGCGTATTCAGCATCTCACCTGCATTCACGTCCCACACCCTAAAGGTTCAAATTTCAAACCAGAAAGAGGAGAGTTAAAAAAAACCCCATACGGTGGATTTTCTGTGGAGAAGAGAGGGGCAGGGAGAGGTAATTGACTCTCTAGCAATATTAGAGAAGCAGACACCATGAGTTATATCTACGTCTATTAAATAGTTCATCAAAAGATGTATTATATAAACCCGTTGATTATATTGCATAAGTTGAGGCAGTCCAGCAGCCAAAAAGCTTGCAATACCATAAAAATAACCCAGCCAGGAAAAAAGCGTTCTTTAATTAAGAGAATTTAGAGCTGATGGAAAGGTATGAGATTGATAGTCTTAAGCACTGATGTCTCCTGGTTGTGTCAGCCTACCACACACTCCATCGCCAGTCAAGGAGTGCTTAATCATGACCTGTGGAGAAGGTTTAAATTTTGACCTCTCTCACAGGACTATTAACTGGAAGCAGAAGCGGAAGACGAGAGGCGGCTTTACAGGAAATGTAAGAATTTGCCAGAAGTGGTGCCATGGATTGCATTTCCCCTGCAGTGCATCGGGTACGCAGCTACATTCCAGGAACGTGCTGAATACCCAAATTAAGACACAGCATTTATGTCAATTTAATGTTAGTGGAACCAACTGGTTCAGCTGAGAGATAATTTAAGATGAAAGTTAGACAAAGGCTTCATGCAGAACTTCTAGGGCTTGAAATGAAGATTTTAAGGCTTAAAAATGTTTCTTTTGGGCTATTCTGTTGGCAAACTTCCTTTTGCCCTCCAGAAAGAGATTTCTTTTGGTACTATCACACCTGTATCCCAGATACAGTACGTGACAGGAGCAAACAGTTGCATCACCAGGCACATCAGACACTGCAGACCTTAAAACCTCACGAATAAGGCGAGCAGTTAAGAAAAGGTGAGATGAGAGAAAGACTTCTAATGTCTCATTTTCTAAGTTATGGAAGCTGAAGTGCAGCAACTTACGGACTATAAATGAAAAAGGAAACTACACTCCAATTACAAAACGTGAAGGAGAAAAACTCACAGACTTAAAGACCTGAGCCATTAACACAGGAGCAGTTTGCAGACAGGGCTGCCAAACCGAGCAGGAGCTGGAGACCTACTGACTTCTTTGGCCAAATGCATCCCCGAGACCTCAGAAGCATTAAGAGCCCATCTGTACTGTCTATTGGACGAAGCCCCTCTTCCTGGGGAGACCCAAGGATAAAAGCGATGCATCCTATGTGCCTCTGGGGTCTCCACGAACATTTATAGATGAAGTGGGAAACAAAGTATTTCTGGGCAAGTAGCCAGTCTGCAATTTGGCCTGCCTGGCCTGACATGGAAGATGACGGCGCTTGTTACAGGAAACCAGCCTCTCTGTTGCGACCTGTTTAGTGCAGTGCAGTCCCCACACCGTCCCCAGGCAGGTGGTGTTGCTGAAATTCTGGATTCCTGCTTATAATAGGACCCCAAAATCTAGCAGCAATAGCAGACTGCGTGCACCACGTGTCAGGAAGCAAATGTAATGGTGATTGGCTTAACAGTGGTGGTTTCACACACAAGCCCAGTGATAACCGTGAGGAGCCTGCAGAGCTCAGGAGCTTCAAAAAAGGGCACTGACACGGCTTTTTGTTGCCTGTAACTTCACTACATGGGCATTGTTTGTACTCTGACAAGAGGAGAATACATAACAACCTGGAGAAGACAGACTTGCTCCTTCCCATCCAAGTTCATACTGCAATTCACTAACTCACATGTGCCTGGATTTACACCGTGGGTCTGAGGTCCTGTAATGTATCTAGCAGACTTCACACCTGCACAACATGCACCACAAGTGCTGACTTGAGGTGTCCAGCCTTTTGCTGGAGACTGGGAGGAAAGCAAGGTTAGAAAGACTGAATGAAAAGAAACATCATGCTGAAATTTCATTAAAAGTCGCAGGAGATCTAGTCATACGTCTTTTGTTAAAATTAAGTGGCTGACTAAACCTTCAAACTTGCTTTGAAAACTTCAACCAACTTAAGAAAAGTTATTCTCAGAGAGAATTTAAAACACGATCAGGGAGTATCAAAACATGCAAAACCTTGGTGGAATGCCAGATGGCCTTCCTAAGTCATCTTGACCTTGACTGGCCTTTGCTTAGGTTCTCATTTCTCCTTGACAGTCATTTGGATGGACATCTGATAAACAAGGACAGTGCACTCCTGAACAAATACGCTGAACTACTTCACAGAATCGGTCAAGCAGCACACATTTAAGAAAAGATCATCTCAGCAGCCTGCAAAGCTAAAATCTGAGAGGCAAACAGAAAGCTCCAAATCACAAGCACACACCTGACTGTTGAGTCCGAAGATCCAGTAATGATCACCCGCTCATCGTACTGGAGGCACAGGACAGAACCCGTGTGTCCAGTGAGAATTCGCTTGCATTCCAATGTATTCTTATCCCAGATCTAGGATAGCAAACATTCAAAACCAGACAGCTCAGTAAGGTTTCCACCTTTCAGCACTTACTGGTTTGACTGGTCTGTTTTTTTACTACAACACATCATCCATAGTGCAGTTAGAACATCTCTGTAGTCCTCTACAGGCCCTTTGGTGCAATAGGTTAACACTTTTGATATTACTGTCTTTACTATGAACACTGGTTTTACTCTTCTCATCAGGGTGCAGGGCACAGTAATTACACAGCTTGTAATTACTGATGGACAAAAACCTCTGCTTGCAAAGTCTGCTTGTAAGAAAACAGGGTCTCTCTTGCCAGATAAAAGAGGCGTCCATGCTGTGCAGGGTGAGGTGGGGGCAGGAGAAGGCTAAGTTACTAAACAAGAGACTGAGCAGGCATCACTGAAATTAGGACACTATTATTTATGGCACAGACCCTGCACGCCTTTAGTATGTCATTTTGGAGCATTCTCACCTTAATAGTATTGTCTCGTAGGCCACTTACTATCTTCTGATCATCATACTGTAAACAATAAACTCCTTTGCTTGTCTCGCTTCGGCAGTGGATCCTCTGTAAACTGTGCCTTCCACACCGCCAGTTTGACTCTATTGTCTTGAGGAGAGACAGGAGACAAAAGAGAAGTAAAAATAAAGCACTGAATTATCTTCCCCCTTTTTGCTTGTTCAAGAAGACAGCAGGCACTTTTCTTCACATTTTTTCCTGCCATCAGGAGCAGACAATGACATACCAGCTTTCTAGAAGAAGTAACACATGTAATAAAACCAATTAAATGGACAAAAACCTGGCAAACATATCATGGCTAAACTCCTTTGTGTTATCTGGAACGGTAAGGGAGAAGTGACTTAAAAGCACTTTTCTCTCTCCAACCTTTAACCCTCTCTGACTCAACAACTAAACAACTGCAGAGAAAGTCTCAGCCGAGCTCTAGCTAAGTGTTTGTACCAACATTTATAGTTTTTGACACTAGGAAACTACCAGAACATGACATTTTGCTCATACTAGAAACAAGGCAGCCCTGCTCAGTTGCTTCTGGTTTCCCTGGGTCTTAGGACTGCAGTCTTTAGAATGCACCTTCTCCCTGGCTGAGTTCCTGACACCTCCCTGTACCATCTTAATAGGTCTCATCATCGGCGCTGGGTGGAGCAAAGTGCTGTGGAATAGAGAAACTGGAGGTGTCAGGGTGCTGCTGTGATATCTGACCTGCAACGAGTAGAGACTCCATCTGCAAACAGCTCACTCAACAATCCAACCCATCCTCTGTCTCAAGGAGCAGTGAAGCCTGGGGTTTGTGTAACTAACCCACTTCTACAAACTCTGGCCAAACACAGACACATCAGGTTCAATGAAATATTTCATTAGAATGAAATAGTCTCAGAATTTCAGCATCAGGGGAGAGTCAAAAAACCCAAATCACCGAAGACCACCACATCTGGAAGCTGTTTCTTACCTCTATGTCCTGTATAATTTTGGGATAAAGTGCTCTGTAGAAAGAGTTGGGTGGTGCAGTCCCATCAGGAGGTTTATTTTTAAATAGATATTGTCCCCTGGAAGACAAAGAACACTCCCATTGAACACAAATCACATTTCAGCAGTTTGGAGAAAGGTCCTCCTGGCATTTTACAAATGGGTAACCACTGTTGAAAAGCTCAGATGGATTCATAGTCAACCTCAACTGACTCAGTAAGACGGGGTGGTTTCTTGTTTGCTTCCTCTGCAACATGTCAGTGTTGCATTTTGAAACTGAAATATCTCATCAAAACTGAAATCTCATCAAAAATCTGTGCCTAGTCACTCAGGGAAAGGAAATATACATGATCTATGATGGACATGAGTCCGATCAAGTCAATAGGAGGTGAGAACAGCTCATGCCCACAATACACATAACCATATCAGAGGTCACCTTTAAAATACTGTACAAAAAAAATATGAAAGAAGACAAGGAACCCTCAAACTCACCTTGCAGTCAAAGCTAGCTTTTATCTGCATTAGCAGAAATGGTATCAGTTTTGGTACATGAACATTTTACTGCTACTGCTATATTTTGGTAAGCAACACTTCATCTGTGGTGCCTCCCTCATTTCAACCCTGATTTGGAATACTCATATCCCAAGCTAGATTTTTGCTCCGGAAAAAAATCCGTAAACGGCAATCACTACCTGCTGTGTAAAAAACTTTAATTCCTCATCCTGAAGTTAAGAAGCCACCAAACACGGTGTGGAAGCTAGTAAACCCCACCATGGGCGTGCTAACTGCTGCTCTGCCTGGCAACGTGCCTCACAAAATGGAGAGAGGCACAAATGCCTCCGAGTGTAATCCTGGCATCAGAGGCACGGAGTTTACACGGGGCCAACTCTCCACTTCTCCCTCCCTCGCTCCATTACGCCGTAATTAATTGTTCAATACTTTCTTGTGCGTTTCTTTCCTGCCCTTTCCACACCTGGAAACTCATTTGAGAGGCTGCACGTTACCTGCCCCGACATACTTGAACCAGGCAAATCAGAATGATGTACCAACATTTTTAGGTTCTAAGGCAGTAGCAAACGATAGGACAAAGCAAACAAAATAACTCAGAAAAGGAACTTCTGATAATTCTTAAAATAAAGTACTTGAAGTAGGGCTTGAGAGAAAGGTGCTTTCCATTTTGGAGAGAGCAATCATCTGGATCTTCAAATACAGTGACCAGCATCCATTCATTTAGGGACAAAGACATGTGAAGAAGGGACACGGGGATTGAGGCAACCCACCAACCAGATGGGTACCTATCTACCGTGATCCAGTCCAGAAGTGCATACAAGAAAATTAAAAATTATTGGCCCAGGAAGACAAAAAACGCTTTGGAGAATAGAATTAATACCTAGGGGACATCCTGGAAGACTTGAGGTAGGTCGAGAAGATCTGTACATAAGCCTGGGTGCCTAAAAGCTGTCGGTCGTTTGCAGTTTTTACTAGCAGACCTAATTTAAGGTCTTGTTGCCACCAATGAGCCCTGCCTGGCTGCCTGTAGAGTCACTTGTTTACTATTCAGCTAAAGGATTCCTTGGAATTTCCATGGCATCCCAGTGGCCGTTGTGCTGTGGCTCTGGGATAAAAGGAACTCTTGTTTTCAGGTTTTGATGACTGGCCAATTCGATCAAGAATTCAGATGGACACAAACATGCCCAGACTTTAGGACAAACATGCCCAGACTTTAGGCTTCTGTTCAGTACTTCCCTAAATCTGTGTAACCCTTATTTGGTCCCTGACTAGCTGTGAGTGAAGGCTTCCACGCTGTGGAACAGTGTTTCTGCTGTAAACCATGAGCTGCAAATGCTGAAATTGGGCAGCCCATGTGCAAAGTGAGGAGCTCTAACCAAATACCACCAGTCACCTCTCATTTCAAATGGTCCAGCTCATCATTTCCTTGTGCCACACACTGTGTTGGGCTTGATTACAAGCTACAAAGCTCTGTATGGCACATGCAATGAGATGCAATGGAGAATAAGATGCCCTTGAGGCAACAACGAGCCCTTGTGGCCAAGAAGGGAAGGGGCATCAGGAAAAGTGTGACCAGCAGGTGGAGGGAGGTCATCCTCTCCCTCTGCTCTGCACTGGGGAGGTCCCATCTGGAGCACTGGGACCAGTTCTGGGCTCCCCAGTTCCAGAAGCACAGGGAACGGCTGGAGAGGGGACAGCAGAGGACTACAAAGATGTTGAGGGACCTGCAGCATCTCTCTGATGAGGAAAGGCTGAGGGACTTGGGGCTTTTTAGTCTGGCGAAGAGAAGAGCAGACTGAAAGGGGATCTGATCACGCCCATAAATACTTCAAGGGTGCATGGCAGGAAGATGGGGCTGGTCTTTTTTCAGTGGTGCCCAGGGACAGGACAAGAGGAAAGAGGCACAAACTTGAACACAGGAAGTTCCATCTAAACCTGCGGAGGAACTTCTTTGCTGTGAGGGTGGCAGAGCCCTGGCAGAGGCTGCCCAGAGAAGTGGTGGTGTCTCCTTCTCTGGAGACATTCAGACCCCACCTGGAGACGTTCCTGTGGGACCTGCTCTGGGTGGCCCTGCTGTGGCAGGGGGTTGGAGGAGATGATCTCCAGAGGTCCCTTCCAACTCCATATCGTACTGTGATTCTGTGATGCTGTGAGTAGAGTAACTGGGGAGGGTCTAAAGAGAGAAAATCAAGAATCACAAGAGGACAAGGACACACAGGATTACGGTTGGGTACTGCATCTAATATGTAGGAAACACGATCATCTTTCATCATGCAAAAGATTTCTGCAAAAAGGAGAATGAGGAACCGTTTCGTGTGTCTGTGTAGGCTAAACATAACGTGTCAAACTGTAGCTAGGAAGACAGCCTAGATTTTAGGAATATCTTTCTAACACTAAAATTAGTGAAACAGTGCCATTGCTTGCCCAAGCATGGCCGGGGACATCTCCATTGGTGAAGGTTTTTAAGAAGAAGTTAAAGAAACATCTGGCATGACTTAAGAGAAAGCTGGCTATGCCTTTGGGAAACAGGAGGAACTAAACCTCTCAAGGTCCTCTTTGGACTTATTGTGACCTCAACAATCGAGAATGAAGATAGAAATCCTGGAGAGAACAAGGCACTAAAATGGATGCAGAAGTTACCACTGTCATCCTTGTGTTTACTTTACACTTTTAAGAACTATTACACTATTGGAAGCAGATCAACGTAGTATTTATTTCTAAAGGATGTTTCATAATCCTGATTTACTAACCTTTACTTCCTGAGACAAACAGTATAACAAAATTAAGCGTAAAACAGGACTCTTTGTTTGCAACTCTGTATCTTTTTCTTTTTAATAGCAACCAAAATGCCTGAGCTGTCACTTTTATCTTGTTTATGAAATATTCATACCCAGCTTCCTTTCTGCCAACATCCTAGGGACACCCTTGGAAAAGAAAATTATGTATTAAAGGACATACCCCTGAGAGGGAAAGTTCTAATGAAATGTTAACAGAGCAGCTTCAAACTTGAGTGAGACCCACATTGTAGTGAGGCTATTCCAGATGATTATTAACTAATCTATCTGCATTTCTAAAGTCCCCTATTCTCCGTGGTACCTACCCTCAGCTTCCAGTTTGAAAATTAAACAGATATCTAATAGTGAAAATCTGCTGAGGAAAACAAACAGACCTATCAGGGAACAACTAATTCATAGCACATGCTGCCCCACTGCCACCCCTAAAAAAGCTCTTGTGCTCCAAACTGCTGAGTTGAGTGCTCCCCCAGGGCACACACAGCTTCTTAATTTGAACCCAATGACAGCTGGGTGTAAAAATCTCAGCCTGTGTATCTCACTTGTCACAGTGGGGTAAGAGCATGATCAGATGAGGAAGGTGAAGAAAAAGCCCCCACGTAGCCAAAATGATGCCCTAACTCCCCAGCCCCCAAATTCTGATTTAAGCAACTGTCAGGTTTGGAACCAACATGATGTTTCAGGGTGTTAAATAATCCTCTTCAAACACGGTTTGCAACACCTACTGTCCTGAATGGGGGCCAAAGAGGTGAAGATGCAATTCCCTCACCATCCTCTCCTCTCTGACAAGCCCCTCCACAGGGAGTCCGTCCTGACCATCCTCTCGATGAGCTTCTTCCACAGCATGCCATCCGACGTCACCCGGTACCACTCCTTGCACACCAGCTCAGCAGCACACAACGATTTGGCATCCAGGTATGACAGAATGTTCTCAGCAATGTGATCCAATCCCCGAGCTGGGGGAGGGAAAAAAAAAAAAAAAGGGGATTATTTGCTGGGGAGACATAGAGTTTAATACGACTCCCCTCAACAATACAAAGATCCCCTCTCTTTCCATCTACTCCTCGGCACGCAGAGCTGGACCAAATGCACAGAAGAGCATTTGCAGCGAAGTTCAGGAGTGAAGAGCGTTCTCCAACTTCCTTTGGATATAACACAACAAGTCATTAAAAATAATAAAGAATCCAAGAAGTCATTCCAATCTATTTCGATGGGTTTTAGCACTAGGGGGATATTCTATGGATGGCATTTCCAACTCAGCGACGCAGCCCCCAAAATCTCTCTATATTAGGACCATTTCTCATCTCACTGCTACAGCTGTTCTCATGTTCCAACGGCTCAAAAGCTGTTTTTGCTAAAGCAGTCGCTTTTAAACGTAATGAAGAAAAAAATATATATTCCCAATGTGTGCCCTGAAGGGTAGTGGTACCTTTAGACATGGGGGAGGGAAAGATATGCAGATGCACAGGGAAAGTGGAGAGGGAAGGAGAGGCTGCGTAAGAAGAAAGTGAAGCAGGTTTGCTAGTTTCATTTATTTTAGTGGGCGGAGGAAAAATATGCACCAAAACGGAATGATTTGCAACTATTTTCCAGTGTGGATCCCAAGACTGTAAAGCAATGACCGAGCAGCCCCATGGAAAGGCTGGGTGGCCGGGGGTTACGCTACATCTCTCAACTGGATGGACGTATCCAGTAAAAATATGTCATTCCCCACTCGAATCTAATCACCAGCAAGACCTCAGGAAAATAAGACGCCTTTTAAATGAGATGTTGCACAAGTACAGCTCCAGTCAGAGGCTGTTTAATCCACAAATGAGACACACCGTGGAGAGGTTCTCTCACTTCACCAGGCAAACTTCAGAGCCTTCGTCAAAGTTGTGGTTCAGGCTCCACCATCCCTCAGGCGTAATGTTGAAACCAACCAAAAAAAGAAGCATGGCAGATTGGTATTTCATGCATCTTCCCCCCCTGGTTCACATTTGGGACAGAGTTAAATATGTCTTTTTAAACAACAGCCTCAAAGACCAGGCTTTGCTTGTGACAGGGAAAGCAAAACAACAAGTGTGTTGTTGGAGTCCCGTGTCCATCCTGATGTACACCCAAACCAGGCAAAAGCAGCTGATTCTCAGACCCAAAAGGCCCAACCTTTGTTTTTTGTTAACCGAAAGATCTCAACATTATCTCCCTATGCAGGAAAACAAGAAAGCTCAGCGTGCCTCCTCTCTCTCCTTCCAAACATCCCAAATTTATAATACACTTTGGGTGAGATGTTCTTGCGCAGCGTTTTATGCTTCCATTCCCAGGTGGAAAAAGCAGGTGAATGGTACCACGCACGGCCAGCGAGTGCAGAAAGAGCCTTGACATTCCTTATCTTTATAGATGCAAAATTAGATGTCAACCAGCAGAATAAAAGCATCAGCAGCCTTTATTATGTATTTAATCTGAAAACATATATACGGCCACGATATAAAATTCTTTTAAAAAAGAGTGTTTCTAAATTTAGATTGACTCTACAGCCATTCGAGGAAAGAGAGTTAGAAGGTTTTAGTGAAAGTAAGCTGGAATTTGCAGGAATTCCACAATTGGGAAGGGCAGATATAGATATAGTGTCCCCCTGCTTCCCCCCACCCCTGACACCTGCAGCCCTGAGCTCTTGCCACTGGGTGGAAATAGCCAATTGTTGCTTCCAGTGGACCCAGTCGGGGTCGGTCTCTGCTCCCAAGTCACAGGCCATGGGACA
>BJBW01023057.1:4211-21495 GCA_004320125.1 Scolopax mira
CAGTCCTGAGCGGCATGCTCTGACATGCTCTGGGTGGTCCTGCATTGGCAGGGGAGTTGGACTAGATGATCTCTATGGTCCCTTCCAACTCCAAAAATTTCAGTGATATTCAGTGATAAACTCTGTGCTCTTTCCAGTTATTTTCAAAACTCCCAGTTGGCTGATGAAATAGGGTAAGAAAGCTGGAAAGCTAGACAAAACATTCCTGCAACACGTTAAGCAAACATTTTTCTGGAACCAGAAGCTGCCCACAATCGTAGGGGCTGTTGGGGGGGTTTGCTAAAGAATCATAAGTGATGTTATTGATGGAATGCATGTTTGCTTTTTAACACACTTCCATTTTACTAGTAAAGCAGGAGAGGACCCAAACAAACCGCTTTGGAGAAACTTGAGAAGAAAAATCTGCAAACAAAAGGGAATATAAAAACCAGGAAAGAATGATAATATTTTCAAAGAAACCCTCATATTCTTATAGTACAGAGCAGTCTCTCTGAAGACTATAAATATGGCTAAGAGCTAGCCATGCTTTATAAGCTAAGACTTTTTTATTGGAAATGGCAGTTAATATTAAGTATTACAAACCTTTTTCAGTTCTTTACCCACTTACCTTCAGTAAAATATCTGCTAGGGATCCTATAACATGCAGAGCTCCATCTTTTTTCCTTGGATCAATGTTTGGCTCTGTCAGAATCTCGTAGCAATATGACATCATTTTTGGTAATACCTGCACAAGACAGAAAACACACAATCTACTTTTGTCAAATTACTTTAATAGCATTGTTTAAGTCAAAATATTTACATGGCATTTTTAAGAAGAGATTTTATCTTGGCCAAAGCAACTGTGAAGTACTATGTGTGCAATCTTTCCATAGTTAAAATACAGAAAGTTCCCTTTTCAACTTTTCAGCCAAAGTTGTCAAAATTAAGTTAATCACGTTAGTAATAGTAAATAAGGCACTTTTGCTGTCTTGAGGCAAATCAAAAAAGGGTGACAAAAAGCCAAGAGGCTCTAATTCATTCTCTAGAGACTCGAATTCTTCATGCATTTTTTTTTCCCTTAAGTTCTCTTCTGCCTTGTCTCACACATATATAAATATATACACGTGTATACATATATGTATGAATATACATGCATTCAAGAACAGCTTGGACTAAAAACTCATAAACTTATACTAGTCTAATGATTTTGGCAGTAACTTCTAAAGTCAACTAGACTTAGAAAGGCTTTTTGGCAAAACCAATTCTTTAATGTCATTTCCACACCCATTATGTACTTTTCAGATGTGATGTTTTGATGGTCTCAGTAAAAATTACAAAAATGAGGTCAGCGGGCAAGGACTGTTTTGACAACAGAAAAGTAGAAAGGTCACAGGCTATTCCACCTGATGTAAAAATCCACCTGGGAACAGAGCTCCATATTTCCTGGATGTTAAAATGTTACCCAGAAAACAATTTTGCAGTTCTAGCAAACTGATGTGCTTTCCAGGGCTCGGTTGGGTGCTTTTGCACAGATCAATATAAGTACAGAAAGATCTACAGAAAAGTTATGTCCTCATTTAAAGAGCAGCTGTATGATATTGGTTTCATTTTTTGCTAATTTCACTGCTGTCAACAGGATTTTAAATAGCATCAGTGAAAATTAATAAGGATTGGGTTCACTTTTCCCTTACTGCTACAGTTTGGGAAGCTCAAACCAGCCATGACACAGGCTGTTTGTAAACTTGGGAGAGTACCAGTACATCTGTTACAACTCAGTTTGTATTCGACAGGTTAATTTTAAAACGGCAAGAGGAAACCAATTATTTATTTATTTATACATAAACACATATTTTAATAGTCTCAAAATTGATAGCACGCAGCCAGGAAAAACATTTGACTATGTATTAGCAAGTAGATTTTTCAAGACTTGCTTCCTGTAGCATCTTTAAATTTAAGGGGAAATGGCTTTATTAAGGAAACTTGAAATCATTAAAACCCACTGTTTCCATACCTCTTTTCTCTTCTTCGCAGCGGTATAAAGGAGATTCTGTGCTGCTGTTGTAGTACATGCATAATCCTCAAATACATCTAACAAATTTAAGAAAAAAAAAAGGCAAAAAAAAAAGATTTCCTTTTCTGAATGGCATAATAATACTTTTTTAATAAACCATCTTGTTTGTAGGGTATCATAAAATCAGGAATCAGAATTAATATTTAACTTCAAAACTATGAACATGCTTCTCTTCACTTTGTGGTTAGAGAGCCAGACCCAAACTTATGTCACAGAGCTTCTGAAAGCATTTAATTCATGTCATCCAACTCTACCGACTACTTATCATTCCCTTTATAAGGAATGTATTATTTATTCATTAGTTCCTTTGAGACCATGTATTTAAGGGATGAAAAATCCTTGCTCTTTTGTGGTTTTTTTTCTTTTTTAAATTAAAACCACTATAGGAAGGACAACGATGCATTCCAGTACCATCTGTCTACCATATGTACACAATTTTGGCTTGATTTTATTAAAACCTCATGGGAAAGTTTTTGTATGCAAAAACTCCTTGGACCTGGGGTAGTTTTAAATCTGCTGAAAGTCAAAGCTTTTTAGCTTCATTCATTACAAGTAAACCTCCTTTAATCATATTGAAAATATAATTTATATCTTGGAAAAAAAAGATCTGTGCTGCCAAACACGTTCTAATCCAAACATCTCTACACAAATTGAATTACATAAAAAGATCTAAAAAGGTAATCTTAAAATGTGGTTAAAGTTACACACTAGCTTTTCCTGAAAACTTGAAGATAAAACACAATTAAGAAATACTACCAGACTACTGGAATTCTCGTTCCAAAGCCAAATGCACCTCTCTAAAATTCAACTTAATATATGTTCATACTTATTTTGGTTTTTTTACCTTCCACAATACCACTTAAATCTGTATTCAGATGTATCAGCTACATATAAAAATTAGATTCACTCCTACACAGAAAGAACTGGATTCATATACCAAAAACCAGCAGCGTGTTTGTACCCCAGTGTTCAACACTATATTGTGATTAATTTTTTGCATAACAACTCTCACAGTTTTTTCAATTATTCTATAAATTTTTAAATTCTGTTTGCACATATGCTAATCCAAAATCAACTAATTAAAAAATCCCAAATATTACATATCTCTGTGGTGCCCGCCTTACTGGAGTTTTGCAGGTAAATTCACTATATTTTTAAAGTACCTTTCTCTTTTTTAATGACATGACTCTTTTAATAATAAAAATGATTCATAATATGGTCCTATGTGTTATTTCCAAGATTTTGCATTGCATCTTTTGAAATAATGCATATATCTAATTATCTTGCAATTTAGTAATGATAACTGGCAAAAAAATGCTGAAGACATTAAGAATTTTCAATAGGAAAGAGCAAGTCAGGCCTCTTCTGGTGAAAGTGAGAGGTGCAAGAGCTTGCTGAGAGCTGACACATCTGCAATTCAGGACTCTGAAACTGGCATTACAAAGTGAACAAGCCAGTCTATTTAGGTTGCACTGAGCACACGTGAAGTAGAAAAAAACATTAAGAGAATCATTTAGTTTAAAGCTACCAGCCAAATGGCCAAAACTCACTTGATCTGCCTTCTTCTTTTAACTAGAGATTGGTGAGATTTAAGAAACAGATTTTCTTCTTCCTATTGTTCAGGACACTGGTGAAGACAGAGACATTACAGTGGCCATGCTGTTAATTGAGACTACAGTGTACGTTATGATGAAAAGCATAAAATAAATGCTAAACACAAACATTTACCAAATTTCATGCGGATATATTCATACGGATCCTCTTGCCACAGCTCTTCATCCTCATCTTTGTAGCACATTAGAGGGAATATGACTTCTTCTGTTATACTCTAATGTTAGGGAAGTCAAATACACATAAGTACACATAAAATCAAATCCCTCCACTACACACTAATTTACTAAACTTACTTTTCTGAAGAGGTTTTTTTAAAAAGCACTTTTAACAAGTGCTTTTTTAATTTGGCTAACAGAAGTAAACTGAAAATATATATACTTTCCTTTTGCAGCAGTCCCAGACAGCAGTATTTACTTAATCTAACTTTATATTAATGCAGTACCACACACAAAATATACTCCAGGATATAGCCTATAAACAGCAGAACATCACAGTCTGCAGAAGGATCTCACCAAGGCAACACTTGAAACGTGAACACATTTCAGAGTCCTTCCTCTTAACACTCATGGGATTAACTAAGTACAACAGGGGAACTTATGATATGAAAAAATAAAAGCATGGAAATCACTTTTCACTTGTTCTCAGTTCACTTATAAAACATGTCCTTAAAAGAGAGTTCATTCTTTATATTTCCTGTTCTCTTAGCCTGCTATTTTTGCGCAACAACCAATTATGAATTTCCAAATCTATAGATAATTCTGAACACTAGCAACTAATAAAAGCCAGAGCATTATGACTTTCTGGCAGACTTCAAAAATAAAAAACAAGGAACTTAAGGAAATGAATCTTTAATTAAGTTAACAGCATCTGTAATAAAAGAGTTATAACACTGGAAAAAAACCCAATCACATTTCTGTAGAAATGTTGTTTTCTGCCCATATCCATTGATGCATGAAAGATTCATGAAACCTTCTTTAAAACTGCAAAACTGGTGGGGATTTCTGGAGGGTTTTTTAATCACCCTGATGACATGCAGTGTTTATGACTGGGTTTTATACACTGACCTTCATGTGTGGCTTCATTTGCTTCCATGTTACAGAGTGAATAACCCCTTGGTTCAGATAATTTAACGTCAGCTGAAGAACACGTGGAGCAACATAGTCTTTTTGTCTGTACTGGTCTAGGATTCTTAAGAGAACCTAAAGAAATGATACATTGATATTTTTAAGTGCAGACTGAAAATTCTCTCTCATGCACAGACATGCAGTGCACCTCTTCAGGGAACATACATGAACAGATTAATTAGCTTGACAGCAGAGGTTCTAGAGTTAGTAACCGCTGTAATGCCTTTGATCCAAAAATCAGAAGTCATATAAACATTAAGCAGCTAATCCTGCAAGTGTTTCTCTACATGTTTACCTTTACTACTAGCCCCACCATGTGATCACTTGTGATTGTGAACCAAAGATACACTTCAATATTCACAGGCTGACAGTTTACACGGGCCTCAGCAAAATTAGGAACAGATAAGGAAAAGACACAGTGAGATTTTCAAGCTGGTATCTTCTAAATCCATTAGTGGTGTCTGTGTTCATTTTTTTAAGGACAGGCCCCTAAAGAAGACAAATTACTTTGGAATAACAGTGATAAGAATAGAATTTCTAAACTAGGAAAGAAAAATAGGTTAGCACCTACATCTGTGAATCAGAAGAGATCCAAACCCCTTAATTTCATTTACCTGTTGTAAATGAAACATCAGGTAGTATCACCTAGCATGCTATCACAAACTCCATCACAAAATGTTTGCTTAACATAAAGACTTGTTCTACTAAGAAAAACCTACAGTATAAAGCTACTAATTTGCACTAATGGCAGATGAACTACTAAGCATTAACAAGTGTATAGAAGTGGCATGTACATGAGTAACAGTAAAAATCAAGGGCAATGTATAACAAAATACTGAATCTTGATATTGAATATTGAAAAATGCTCTCCTGGTATAAAACAGCTTTTATTGCTGCTCTCCAGACACCTTCTAATCTGCTTGTATCTTCCTGAAATTCAACAGTACCCTTGGCTTACTGTGCCCAAGTTGTTTGTAGCAAAAGCACTTACTAAAGACTGGGTTGAAAATACACCTTTTTATGACAGGAGGCCTTTGCATCAATAGTTTTTCCTCTCAGCTATATCTAGAATGTTTACTCATGATGATAATACCATTTTATTAGCACTTGCCTTTTCTAAGAATGTTCCTGCAGGGTTTTTTTTGAATTGGTGAAAAATCATGTTATTATACCTCAGTTGTATGGCACTGAGTTCTAAAGAACTTCTCAATCACTATAAAGAAAGCTTGTCTGACTCTGTTCATTTCTGTTTAATGAATAAACTTTGATACGAGCACACTGTTAAAGAAAACAAACAATACATTTGTTCAGCCAAAATGATCCAATTGAGAGACAAATGGACTGCACTTACCTCTTGTATGCCCACAGCATAGGTTTTTAAAAAAAACTCTGAGAATTGAAAGTATTCTTTTGTTACATTTCCAGGACTTCCATACCTTTAAAAAGGAGAGGACACAGATACTAACATTGTGAGAAGTCTGCCGTATCAGGAAAACTTTCTAAAACACAAAGGACCCTGAGTATCCTCCCATCTCCAAAGAAATCCTTTCCCACAGATTCCTTACAAGTAATTATTTCCCATATAATGCCCCACTTCCCTTTTCTTAGATTCCCATAAAGTCCAATACTGTAGACAAGCAACTATAGCCACCTTTTTATCACAAGCTCTGTTACTTCCATGTTTATGGATTTCTTTTCAAATCTTCCCCTGCCTTTATATTTGAGAATATAAGCACTTGCAGCTAGATGTAGTGACAGCAGCAAAAAACAGTCAAAAAAAAAAAAAAAAGGTAAAAAAAATACTTCTTCTGTAGGGCTAATTTCTTACCATCTTAGAGAGTCAAATCATTTCACCAAGAACTCAGACACACTGCTGTGTCACTGCAAGCAGGAATACCTCTTCAGTGACCACGAGCTGTTTAAATCAACTATACTGTCTTCTCTAATTGCACCTGAATTAATGTACAAATTTGTAACCCAGATTTAGTTTTTAATCAGTTTATTAGCTTGTTACCGTTTAAAAAGACGAGCTACAATATGCAATGCCCACTTCTTGCATTTCCACCACACCAGCTCTGGTCTATCATCTTCATCAATTTGCAAAGTCTCCTATTAATAAAGAGATTTATTTTAAATTAGCTGTGTGCATTGTTGAGAAAAATGATGCTTTAAGCAATCCCTGCTGAGTAAACAAATACAAATTCACAGCATCGAGTAAAGCTTTGGTTCTGTTAACATTAAAGAACTTTCAAATACCTTAATTAGTCAATATAACTGTACATGTGCAACACTGGTTCAATGCCTCTTACTTTAATTTTCAAAATTATGCATATTTAATAAACGGAAACTCTCACATATACTTGGCTAAGCAGTGTCGTGCAACTGTCTTAAAAATAAAGCATGATACTAACTCCTCCAAATATGTACACCCTAAACTATTTACTAATGCAAAAGCTATTAAAACAATGTCAAGGTTGTGAAATAAATTTCTAAAAACTTAGGAAATTCCAGTTAATATTGTACACACACAAACAAAAATTTAATTTCCTATTTTTATTTTGTTCAAGAAATATAATGACTGTTGAAAGAAAAAGAGGAACGGAAACAAATGACGGGTTTGAGATGAGCTTTTGGTTCTTGTTTGAGAGAAATTGGCTAAAATATTTGGAAACTTCCAACATATACCAGAAGGGAACTTAGATGGTGTCATTCCCTCAGACAATGAAATTCTGACAGCTTACAGGATCTTCCTATGCTTCTGTCAGAAACACCACTTATTCCAAGGATAAGAACCTTAACTAGATGACATCTTAAAAAAAAATAACACTTTGAAAACCTTCACATTGACTGTTCCTCAAATTCCAACACACAAGTATCAGAGGTCTTTTGAGAACTAAAACTTACTGGAGGTACATTTCTATCAATGATGGTACGGAAGAACTCCATCCACTGAGTCATAGTCTGGTTATTCAGCAACTGGAGCGGCAAAACATACTGAAATAAAAACACAGTCATGAAATACCAATATTCTCTGAGAAAGGTAGAAGATGTTTCTACACTAGTTACTTTCTGAGGAAGATGAGGATTTAAGTAAAATTAAAATTAATTAGGTTAGATATCAATACTGCTCTAATTATGTCCTTCTTGGCACAATTTACAGAGGAATTTCTGGGCAGATGGTATCTGAGGAAAGCTCCTTGGTCTGAGAGCTTGCTAATTCTTTTTTTTTTTCTTTCCCCTCTCCTTCACAAAAGCCCAGCTGACTTCTAGGGACCATGGCAGTAGCTATACTACAGGGCTTGGGTAAACCAATAGCATTCTAGTAAGTGAAGCATACTCCTTATTACTACCTATTTACTATCTCGTAAATCTTCTCTACCAAATCCAAAGCAAAGTGACAATATGCAGGCAAGCTATTGAAAAGTAAAATAGGATCTCAGGGTCTTTTTAATCCTTCCCATATCTAGTAACAAGTTATTTGAGCTTTTTAATCCCCAGTAAGAATTTTCAGGCTGCCCCTTTTGTAGGATCTTGTTTTGTTTCTCATTCTCTAAAAGTACTTTGTCACTAAACTGATCCCTGTAAAAGCCAAACTCATCTCTGTCAAATGCATGTGCCTCGATAAATAATTTCTGCCAGATCTTCAGAATATAATAAGAAATGCTACCTACTGAAGTGCACTGTTTGACAATATGCACTACCAACACTTTCAGAGACCAACCAGCACAGTCTAGACACCCATACAGTTTTCATCAGGTTATGTGTGACTTTATAAAAATAGGAATATTTCTCCAGCAAGCTTACAGAGAGGATGTGCCTAGGTTCATTTTTAAAAAAATATAATCTGGGGGATCATGTGACCAGTTTCTAAGTAGAAAAATGCATAAAGATCATATTTTTATAAAAGCTGTTTATCGTTTATGACTTTTCCCATCCAAATTGGTGTTCATATTCAATCACACCCACGAGTGTACTGAAGTGTCACTGTACCCAACAAAGTAAAAGTTTCAGTTTTCCTCTACAGAGATGCCAACCTGAACAAAAGCATAGAAGATTTTTAAGATTTGTTTCTGAAGCAGTACAGAGTAATGGGAGTTATCAGGCAGAAGCTGGATCATCTGCTGCTGAATCCGAGGCAAAAATATTTGCATTGCTGCTATGAGAGGACCTTGCTCCTCTGCTTTTCTGCATCTGCAAAGGAAACAAAAACATTGGTCCAGGATCTACATACTGGAGATTCTAATGCCTATTCCTCACCAGCAATTTAATTTCTGTATCTCAAAGAAAATTAAATTAATATCCAGCACGCACTCATTCACTCTCCCCTTCTCTAGCCCCGATTCAAATAATTTGTGCAAATTCCCTAACTAAGAAACCAGTAAGTGTTATATAAATGCAGCTACTGTGAAGAAACACTAATGTTCTTTACTACTGAATTGTCAGATCAGGGCAGCAGGCACTTGAATTTTTCTGACATTCATACCAATGCCAAACTCAAGCTGGGTGTTGAGCACATAGGATTGAATAGCAATTGAAAGGGAAAGACAATTCCTTTGTTTTGAAAAGATTTTCTCTACTTACATTTCTTTAGTGCAGCTTATACATTTCTAACATGTATTTCTAACAACAGATAATTAAAAAAAAATGAGTGAGAGAGCACTCTACACTTCTAATCTGTGCTTTCTGGATTTAGACTATCAGGAGGATTGTACAGGTAACAATATGCAATAGGAGTATATGGCAATGACAGTACTGGATTCACGGCATAGAAGTAGAAAATAATTTGCATTCATATACCCAGCACTTGGGGAATCTCCAAACAAAAGAAGTTATAAACACTTAAACCATTTTTCATGGACTGGTTAAATCAGATCAATAGTACAAAGACGCCAGAAAAAAAGGTCAGTAAATTCTTACAGATTATGGCTGATGTTTCTGTTTTCAGTTCACTGAACATACAAAGATGATTAATAGTTTTAATTTATTTGCAGGAAAGGATGCATATGACAATTATTAATTCTCATCTTCTACCTGAATTCTTTGTAGAACTGCCAGTGTTCTTAACAATGTCATTCTCAGCAATCAGTTGAGACTAAAAGTACCGATTCCTCATCTACTGATGGACATTAACTTACTCATAATTCTTCACCAGCTCATAGAGGCACAGGAGGCTCCCAAGCCAGCTTCCACTGTTCTGAGACTGCAAGTAGTAGCCTATCTTGTCTACCACGGCTGTCCAATGGCCAGGAAAGTCATAGGTAATGATAGCATGGAGGCAGCGTGCCAGCTGGGCTCTACAAGGGGAGGGAAAAAGAAAGACATTATAAGTAAATAAGATCATGGTAGAGTGCTTAATATCAAAGGATAGATCCCAAATCTTGATTTATTGGCCACAATATACATCTTTTGACAGCACTGAAAGAGTTCTGGGAAGTAGCAAAGGAAAAGGAAGAAGAAGAAAACCCCAGGGGATTGAGCATTAAGGAAAAAACTAATTTCAGAACATTTTAGCTACTTTTCTCCTTTCGTCTTCCTCTCCACACCCGTCAGGCAATATTTGAAAACAATTAATTACTCACGAAACCAGCTAGCTTTGTACTTTGAAAATGAATGTTTATACTTCTACATGTTCATGAGTCTGAAAGCAACCACAAAACCACAAATTTATACTTTTTTATTAAACAATATTGGCTTGCAGTATGATCCAAGCCAGAGGTTCCTCATGAAATTACAGTTTTCCTGTGATCTTCTGGAACACCACTTCTTAACCAGAGTCAATTAGGTAAAAACATCTTACCATTCCTCTCCCTCCACACACTTTCAGATGCCATTCACAATGGTGAGGCAAGGCAGGTCTGTTAATTGACTAAAATAGGGTATGACTGAAAAAGCTGAGTGGCACTGAATTAGAAGCTGTAAATAAATACTCTTGGCAGAAAGTATTTATTCTGCAGAATCTGCAGAAAATATTGGTTCTTCTAAATTTAGTTTTCCTCAACTATCCTCTTGCAGCCCAGCACATAAGGAGCCATGATTACAAAGCAGTTCAACAAGGGGCCCCTCCACCTACTAATCCTTTTAGCTTTGTACAAGCTTACCTTGCCCCTCAAGCCTTTGGAGTTTGTGCTCATTGCTGATTTGGCTCCTCCTCACAAATATCAGTATTACAGCATCAGACTAATTCCAGTAAAGTTTCTTTGATTTTTTCAACCTCTGACAAATCTACAAGTTTAGCCAGTATTTAGAAACCCTGTACTTGATTCCAGGTGATTGTCCCAGGAGTTTCAACAATCCTTTTAGATGTAGATTTTCACTGTAATGTCAGGGCATTTTGAATATCGAGTTATGAAATGATGCCTGAACTAATTTGCAAAAAAAAAAACCTCCATGAATTTCCATTATTTTGTGTTCTTTTGTATAAACTCAGCCTTGGTATTTATGACAGGAGGGGAAATTATTTGCCTTTATTACATTATCACAGAAACAACACGACCTTCCTTATCTTGTAGCACAACCTTGGCAAGGAGCAACTACTTCTTTCAGTGGGGATTCTAGACATCTGTGTCAGAGCATGCTAGAAAAGCTGAACTGGAAATGATGTTTTAGTTCATTTTCCTGTCTCAGTGCAGGATCTAAGCAGTCTGGTGTTTGGCTAATCTATTCTTAAAGACCTCCAGCAATGCTATAGCAATCTCATGCGTTCTGATGTTTCATTATTACGACTACTGAGACAAAAAAACATTTTAGGGCACTTAGCTGGTGGAGAGGAAGAGGAAAGAAGAGGAAGATTTTCTTCTGTTTTACAAAGATGAACATCTATACACTATGGCCTAATCCCATTCTACCAGCTTCTCTTTAATTACAGAGGTGAACAATCATGTCTGTGAATCTTAATTATTCTTCCAACAAAAAAAAGAACAGCATTTTTTCATTCTTTTAACGTCTTAAAACCAAGAATTATAACATGCATTTAGATACTAGGACTACATAAAAAATTGCAAAAGTAATTGAGAAAAGGGTTACTACGAAAAAAAAAAAAATATCTTGGTCAGTATTTCTCTGAACGGGTAATTGTGTACTGCAGATAGCCCTCCACACTATCTGCTCTGAATCAGCCAAATAGGCTGCTGCTACAGCAAATATTAGGACACACTTTAAACTATACTATAAGAGGACAAATCACATCATAGAGCTCTTAGCCAGGTTAATATATTCCTGAAAAACAAGTGCAAATAAATATGGTAACATCAATTGTTGTTCCGTTTTCAAAATAAGTACTTGCTTCATCCCCCAAGAAACTGAGATTCTCACATGAACTACATCCTGGCTATCAGTGTGAAAACTTGAGCTATAAAAGTATCTCTACACGATATAAGGTACCTCAGTAAATCAGGAGAGCGAATTATTCCTTCTACAATGTTATCACGAATCTGCTGACGATCATTTTCATGAATGTTGAATGGAAATACTACTTCTCCAGGACGAGGTTCACGGTCCGCCCAGTACCATCCCACCATGTTCTTCAGGTAAATGGCAGCTATGTATAAACAGTGGGGAGATAATAATTTAATTCTAACACATTTACACATTACTCTGTGCTTGACATGTGGTACAGCTGAAAGTAGAACACAAGGTCAAAAAGACTGAAAACCCCTGCACAAGTTCTTAACAATTATGGGCACCAAGCACAGCTGAGTCAGAAAATCAAGTTTTTTTATGATTCCTCAGAAGATCAGGCTCGAGTGCCTGGTTCTAAACAGAAACAGGATGGTATTTCAGTCAGCTTCTATTGGAGTACATTCTTTATTACAGCAGTCTTCCATATGGACATAATATTCCATCATTCTAAACAAGCAAACAAAAATCTACTTATCTGCATTTTTAGTCATCCCTAAAACAACTACTCAAACTCAGTAAGTGAAGTTTTGGAAGGCTGGTGTAAACAAATCACTGCACACGCAGATGGGACACTCTGCTTGGGGAAATGCCCAGTATGAAACTGGCACGTGGCCTACCTTCTATTCAGACAGAAATGTTTGTTGTGCATTCCCTAAGCTTTATCTCACTATTCGGATTTCCCATAATCCCTTAGAGTTGCTCCCTTCTGTCTCGCATGAAAAAACACAAAAAAGAAAGTTAATCTTCAACTGAAAGTAAAGCAACATTTGTGCCTCAGTACTAGAATGCCTGTAGGTATTCCTTAGGAAACGTAGGAAATATGGTATAAGGCATTCTTAATAAACTCTTATTATTATTGTACTATTTTGGTTGATTACCAGTAGGGGTTTAAAGTACAAATAAGACATCCTTGGGTACAATAATTTTTCTTGCTGATGACAAATTGCAAAGTATGAAAACATGAGCAAGAGGGAAAACAGTTCTTTATTTATGACACGCCAGGGTATTCACACAAGAAACAAGTCCAGAAAAAAACAGCCCAAGACTTCAATTCACTTCATCCATAGATTTGTTGTTACACAAATTCTTGGCTTTTAAAAAATTCCCAGGGAAATCAGTTGACTTACAAATGCAATATAAACGTGCTTTTCTATTTTATGCCCCTACTCTGTAAAAAATAAAAAAATGAAAAAAAAATTTTAAAATTATGTTCGACGTGCTTGGTTTTTTTTTCCCTAAACAATACTGAAATGAGAAACTAATTTATAAAAATAATCTTCTGGAGTCCTAGATTAAGCATTAAACTTTAAACCATTCTGTAGTAACACCACCATTCAAAGTTGGATTATCTTTGAAAAAATAAACGCGAGCATGACAAACAGCATATATCAGCGTGCCCCAATGCACTCGGGGGATTAATAGGATCTGTACAAAAAAAAAAACCCAACAGTGCTTCTATGGGAAATGCTGTTCCATAGGATAAAAACAGTATTGTCATGGTTTAATCCCAGCTAACAGCTAGGACCATACAGCCTCTCACTTACTCCCCGTAGTAGGGTAGGGAGAAGAGGGAAAAAAAAGGAGGGGAAAGGGAATAAAACCTCAAGAGTTGAGATAAACACAGCTTAACAGAACAGTAACAGGAAAAGAACAATAACAAAAATAATAGTGATGGTAAAAGCAAAATAAAATGATACAACTCAAGTCACTGTTATCGCGCAATGATCGGTTGCCCAGCCCATCCCGAGCAGCAATTAGGGATTCCTGCCCCCTGGTCAACCCCCATTTATATACTGAGCATTACATCTATGGTATGGAATACTCCTTTGGCCAGCTTGTCCTGTCTATGCTCCCTCAGCTTCTATATGAAGCTGAAAAAGACCTTGACTAATATAAATGTTAGTTAGCAAGAACTAAAACAATGTGTTATTGAGGTCATACTAAAACCAAAACACAGCAGCTACTAGAAACAAAATTAACTCTATCCCAGCTGAAACCAGAACAAGTATTTATTGAAAAAGCTGAATGTTTTCTGTATCTGTCAAAAATATTATAAAAGAATAGTTAACATAGATAATGAGAATTTAGAACCTGATCTTACACAAATGTATACCCTAAAGTCAACTACATCACTATACCTGAACTCACACGCAGTTGGGCGATCTTTCTAGACAGGCTGAGACCATAAATTCCTAACTTATCAGTCATGTGACTTTTCTTCATATCAACTTTTGTGAGTGGATACCATAGATACTGACTAAGCACATGTGGCTACCCTTGACCTAGGGAACTATGGGGTTTTTTCATTTTTCCAAAACTTTCATTTTTCCAGGGAGAGAGATTCAAATAGAGAAATATGCATTCAAATGAGATCCACGTTTTTTTTTAAATTCCCACTTGACCTGGCATGACTACTTCTTCACCCTCAGGAGAAAGAAAGAATATCTAAAGCTCCCTGGATACCCAGTTTTAAGCAGAAACCATTCTCTTTTCACACCAGTATCACAGGAATCCAGTAGGGATCACTACAAACACCGAGGAGCCAAAGGAGGACTCTACTCTACACCCACCATTTATCTCCTTTCATGTAGGAAAGAAATGGCAAAGATAGAACCTTTTCTGCATTCAGAACAAACGTGAACTCACTCACATTGCAAAAACTCAACACTCCATTGAAATAACCAAGAGACTGACTTTCTACTGAAAGAAAATGAAATGAAGAATTTATCTCACCTGCTTGACGCACTGGAAATTCAACTTCATCTGACACTATGATTTGCAGTAGTGTTGGGGCAAAATTGATGATCTTATAGGACTGAAATACATATAAAACACAGTTAGCAAATCACTATGTTCAAAGATGACTGTATTATCAAAAGCTGAGTAAGAAACACAAACTGAGGATTTTGCCGTGTTCACAAAGTTTGCAGAGTCTCCTCATGAAGCATGAAACTATGAAAAAGCCACTTGGATGTGCAGCAATCCAAATTATCACTTGTAAAAGCTGAGCACATAACAGCCCATGGGTGGAATAATTATGACAATGCTCTTTGTTCGAGATTAGGGACAATGAATATTTTAAAAAATTCTGAGACTGAATAATGAGAAGCACTGCAAATCTGTCTTTAAATTATTTAACTTGGCTTCAAAAGTCAAATGGATATTGACAGGCTTTATCAATATATACCATTTATTTGCAAAATAGATTGTGGTATAATAGCAATACTGGATTTTGAAGAGATTAAGAAAACCATTTAAAATTATTTTCAAGTGTAAACAGCATCTGCATTAGCCATTTATTACACAGCTATCTTTTAACAAACTAGATGTATAGAGCATCTTAACAGGAAAATAAAAACTGGGGAAACACAGCGGAATAACCATTTTTAAATAAAATCAAACACAGACAGGTAACATTTCAAAACCCACAGCCTTCCTGGGAACTTTTCAAACATTACATCAGCCGTGCAGCTGAAGAATTTCAAAGAGAAAACAATGCTCACTAAACTTCTGAGCAGAGCACACCAGATTTAAAAGATGTGAAAATCTGATACCATTATACTGCTGTCATTCAACAGGGGGTCCTCCAACGTGAAAAATTGCTGACTTTGCATGGTGCAGTTACTACTAAGCCTTGGCAATATCAGTAGTTACTAGCAGGTCAGATCTTTCATCACTTAGATCCACGTGCTTTATGTTCAAAGAGAGAGGTCTCTTGGGGCCAGATGGCAGAAGCTTTCTTTGTTTCATTTTTTATAGTATTTCTTTCCAACTAGACTACGCCTGGCAGTTCTGTGGTTGTTTCCAGAGCTGTGCTTAAAAGTACAAATATACTACATCTTCCCGAAAACTTTGCCTCATTTGAAAGCTGTGAAATAAGAGTTACGTTTTGCTCTTCACGTACCCAGTTCCTTGATCTAAAATAACCATAATGAGGTAAAAATCACCTTGCTTTCACGATGCCTAAGTGTAACAGCGGCATCACAACACTATCATTCAATAATTTTACCAAATCACTTAAGTTTCTGGCCCTCATTTTACTCATTATAATGATTTTGTAATTCTAATCTATGCTGTGCTCAGAGACTCATTTGATGTTTATAGAGTAATCTGAGATCTCGGGTAAAAGGAGCAATGGCAAATCAAAAGCATACTTTCCTGTAATTCCCTTCTCTATAAAATTTAATTATCCATAAGAAATGCTCCAAATAAAGTAAAAGCTGTAACAGACAGCACAGGAACTCATATTTATCTGCGGACACACTGAAATACCAGCTTTCGGTGTCAACCGGGCTGAAGTGCATTGGATTCCAAGGATTACCTTTTAATCTTTTAATTACTCCAGGAGTATCCTGGAGTCCAAAGTTTGTCCTTCAGTCCCTACGGGACAGAATCTGTGCGACGTTGGTGGGATCTGAAGGGGGTTGCAGTAACCTCCAGCACTCAACACCCCACTCCCAGGGAGATAAGGAAAGCACGAGAAATCCCAGCAGCACAGAAAACCAAGAATGCACGTGAACCCTCATCGTCCTTTTTCTAGGAACGCAACCTTTTGGGGGGTTGTTTTGTTGTTGTTGTTTTCCTGTAGTAATCCTACCAGTGTCACGTGCAGGGTGGACACGGCGCTAACAGCATAAATTATTTCCTTTTCTCTGTGCAAACAGAGATTTTACTGAATCTACATGAAAGCCACCGCTACTCCAGGAAGCTTTATTGTTACCACTTGTGCTGGCGTGCGACTGCTCTCCCTGAAGTTTTGCCAGGATATAGGCAAATATGGTTATTTGGCCTGGGCAGCCAACCCTCTCAGCGAGCGCCTGGGGTGACAAAAGCCACGTCACGCAGAAGGCACGCACAGCATCTCAGAGGGGACCCCGTCCCCACCAGCACACATCTTTACATAGCTTCGTTTTCTTTTTTTTTTTAACCACAAAAAAGACGTGGAGGTGCTGGAGAGGGTCCAGAGAAGGGCAACGAAGCTGGTGAGGGGTCTGGAGCACAAGTCTTATGAAGAGAGGCTGAGGGAGCTGGGGGTGTTCAGCCTGGAGAAAAGGAGGCCGAGGGGAGACCTTCTCACTCTCTACAACTCCCTGAAAGG
>BJBW01023072.1:390-11635 GCA_004320125.1 Scolopax mira
TGACAACTCCCTGCATCTCACCTATTGTGCTCTGAAACCAGTTTGGCCGGGTGCTCCCATACACAGCAACAGAAAGGTCAAGAGGTGGGTAAAAGAGAGAATTATTAGCCTATAGTTAAAAATTTCCCTTTTCCTAAGTTTAGAGTCCAGCTCAGATAACGGGACATTGTGGTACTTTCCACAAGAATTTGCTAGATCTTGGGGTCCTGGTATCCCCCTGCTCTGCGGCCAAAATCCATGTATTGTCAGGAGTGATCAATTATAGTTATTACTTTCAAACGGTAGGAGCCACAGGAGCCAGGCATGCTAAGAGGTTGCCATAGTGTTCTGGTCCATTGCTCCCCAGCTTTCCTTTCCTTCACCCATTATCGGGTATTTGTATCGTCTTGGACCATTATAGGGTCCTTTTATCATTACATGGACAAGGTGGGGAGGAAATGAAGCCTAAAGGAGGGAGGGTGTTGCATCCCCACCCCTGACTAGATTTATTTCAGCATCCTCATCAATTCTCTGTGCTCCCAGTTCTTCAGCAAGGTTAATAATTGCTGGTTATTTCATCTCCCTCGATGATAACCCGGTAGGCGAGAGGACTCCTGCTGTAACTAGGCCGCCTGGCTGCGGCCTGCACTGTCTCTGCCCTCCCAAATTGATGCTTGGTGCTGATGTTTGCCCAATCTGAGGGAATCTTCTCTAAAAGCTGCTGCTTTTATAATCCCTCCTTTTGGAGCTGCCCTTGGTTCTCCTCCTTGAAGGGCACCCGAGAAAGATCTCCAGCTTCTGGCTGAGCAGGATGGGAGCTGTGGAGGCGGGATGGCGCCTCTGGAGACTGCCCCATCCAACACTTCTGCTCAAAGCAGGACCAGCTCGGAGGGTTGGGTGGGAATATCCCCAAGAATGGAGGCTTCTCAACCTCTCCAGGAAACCCCTCTGGCGTTCAGTCCCCTTCCTTGTAGAAATTTCACTTTAAAATACTGTGCTTCAGCCTGTCCCCATTGCCTCTTTGAGCTTTCCCTGGGCATTGCTGGGAAGAGTCTGGCTCCATCTGATTTATCCCCCCCCTAGGTATTTATGGTATTTGTTTACAGGGGCATATTCTCTTGGGGTTTTTTACCCTCTCTTCTTTTCCTTTGCTACCCGATGGGAATGCACGGTTCTGCCAGGCCCCAGCACTGCCCCTTCCTGGGAGACCCATCATCTGCATAAAGAGCTTTTTGGCACATGCAGATCCAAACCCTCAACTTTCACCCCTCTGAAAGGCTCGTTATCATGTTAACTTGTTCTTTTCTGCTAATGTTATTCTGATGGCTGTCTGAAGTAAAATAATGGTTGCTTTTCCTGGAAATGTGGGGCGTTAAAGCATTGCATTCTGGTTTTATATCCTGATGGCTTAGATCATTAAATTCTCAGGGCTCAAGCTCTTATTTCTTGTTTTTCAGTGCTTATAAGAGCATCTCCTGGGGCCCTATTGTACAACCAAATACAAATAATACATTAATAAAACAGGATTGTGTATTTGTACTGCTGGCAGTCTGTAAGGATTACTTGTATATACCATTTTGCGGTGTTAGGCCCTTAGTTGTTTTGATCTGTCCCTTCTACCACTTTAAAAAAGTGACTTTTCTCTCTGCTCAGACAACACTTGAGAGATGTTGCCCTCTGGAAAGAGGTTTCTTTGGTCACAATATTAATTTCTGATTTTTTTTTAGCCATTTTTCTGTATCCCTTTGGCAGTGTTTTAGTTTCTTTTGCCTGTTTCTTTCACCACCAGTTGTGATTAGTTAATATAGTTTTTGTGGTAGTTCAGTTATTGCAGTGATGGATAATAGACACGAGCTGCAGTTATTGCTTGTCAGTTAGTGCTGCCCTGTGGGGGGAAAAGCCCTTTTAATGTGCTTGTAGCAGTTTTAGTTTTATGAAGTACTTGAACTTTAAAGTTAGACTGCAAAAAGGATCTAGGGGGTATATTAGGGGGCATTTAAAAGGAGATTTAAAGAGGGGAAAGCCCCTCCCTTCACGCAGACCTTCGTTGCTGTAAGGAGAAATACTTGCTGAAGTGTTGTACTTAATGTTTGTTAGAAAATGTTGTGGTAAAGTGATGAGGTTTCATCCTCTCCACTAAGCTGCTCTTGCAGTATTGCCTTTACTCATCTCTGCCAGCCCTCCTTCTGCGCTCTGCCTCAGCTTCCAGGCGGTTTTTGTTGGCATTTTATGTTTAGTCCCTCTGCAGAACAAGTGCAAAATGAATAAATATTCTCTCTTTTTTTTTTTTTTTTCCATAAGAATTGTTTGAATGCCTCTGCCCATCCCCAAAGTGGGAGAGAAAATGGATTGTTGAAGGTTATGAGAACAGAGCACAGACAGTGGCCAGGGATTAGCCCCTAAGATCCATTTTTGAGGTTATAGAGGGAAGAAGTTAGATTGTCCCAGCACTTGTGGGCACAGAGATGTTGGGCAGAGGGTGTCCCTGCTTGCCCTTACAAGGTGACAAGTGACTTCAGACACCAGAGGGAAGGAGAGGGAAGGCTGGCAGACTGTGTAATGGTCATCGTTGCCCATGAATGTCCTCTGCCAGTGTTGGAAATGGTTGTATTTTTGCAAAATTCTTGCTGGTCGTTGGGTTTTCGTCACATCTGCCTGAGTGTGTGGCCTTCAGCAGCTCTTGGTGGCTATGTGTCTTCACACCAGCTTTCACATCAACCATCTTTTGTGTTGGTGGCAGGGAAGCTCTTCTACTACGAAGCAGGGCAGCTCTTCCACAGTGTTTTGTGGCCTTCCCTGAACCTGCTCCGTCTGCTTCGGCAGCTGCAGGGACCATTTGGGGAACAACCAGATGTGTATAAGTGAAGTCAAGTCCTGGAGGCTGCTCCTGTGATCCCAGGTAGAAGCCAGGCTCTGTATGGTCATACCCATGTCTGGGAACCCCTGGGGACCCCTGCCTTCTGCATCGGTGAAGGATTGAGCAGGATCGAGTGTGTAAGAACTAGTGAGAAACCTCCTGCCATGCTGCCTCCTGGAGAGCTGTCCCAGGGAGAAAAGTCTCAGAGATGGCCATAAGCATAGGGCTGGAGACTGGTGAATGAGAACCAAGTGTGTATTTGTTAATTCTTTAATAGCCACATGCATTAATCTTTGCAGTCTGATTTAATCCATTTTTAATGGAACAGACTTGGATTTTTTAAAAAATATATTGCTTCCACTGTATTTTGGCAAGAAACACAACCAGCAGCTGGTCCTCTCCAGTGTTGTCTCCTTCGGGGTGGGGATATTTGGCACATTCCTCTGCCAGCAGGGATAGAGGGGGGTACAGTGTGTGTCCCCAAAACCAGAAAGTGGTCCGCTTGAAATCACAGCATGGCATTCCCCAAGTCATCTCCCTCTGTAATCAGATGACTTCAGATTTTGCTCCAAAGATGCTGTTGGAAAATGTTTTCTACCCTTTCGGAGATCTCATAAAGGAATTGAACTTTGGGAGAAGGCTTGGTGGCATTTCCAAGCTTGCTCCAGTACAGCAGGTGACACTTGTCATATGTGTGTCCCTCAGGGTAGTCGGTGCCCTCCTGAACTCCCAGCACTTCAGTTACCTGAAGATTTTGCCTTCGCCGCTCAGCAAAGGTGACATGCAAGCTCTAGTGATCAACCTCACACTTGGGCTGGGTATAAATTAGTCTATAGGAGCTTTCTGTGCGTCTGTTGATGTTACTGTTTTCCCTTAATTCCAGTTTCTGCCTGGTCCAGTCTCTTACCTGTGTGTCATGTTCAAACTCCCTAAAGAGCTGTCTGAAGATCAAGTGGATTTTGAAAGACTTTCATCCCACCACTCACAAACGGATTTCCTGAGTTGTACATCTCCGTGTTACTAAGGTTGAAAGGTTTTCTTTTTTCCCTTTTTTTCTCTTCTGGTCTGCTGGACACCCTTCTGCCAGCCGTGGGGCTGCTGCTGGGGCTGGATGTGTCAGCCTGTCCCGTCCCACTCGCTGCCTGTGCTTTGCCAGGTCACGTTTTCTAAGCGTGACAGTGCTGTCCAGAAACCTGCTCTTAATTTTAGCACAAAACCATCCTGCCAAAACCAACAAAGAGATGCCCCTAAAGGCATCACTTCTTGGCGGATTCCCCACTCCCATGAGTGCCCTAGGGACCCGACCTCCCAGTCTGAGAGCTGGGTCTGGATCAGCAGCCTTTGGTAGGGGTGTGTTTATTTTTACATTAATTCCTCCATTGTTTTTCTCTTATAATTAACTGTAGGTTTCATGTTGTCTGCTGTCTCTTGACCCGAACCTTTCTTTGACCAGTACATTCAAGTTGTAGAAGCTGCAGCCTCTGGTTCTTAAGTGTGTGCTTGTAAACGATGTGTAAAGCAGAGGCCAGGTATTTTAATTCTTGTAATAATAAACCTTCAATAATCATTCTTTCAATTCTTTGAATTTACTCTCTACAGACTTTTTTTGAAAAAAGAAGCTCCATCTCTAACTTATTTTCTCAAAATGCTGACTCCGTGTAGGTATCAAATTCTCTCTCATCTTTATCCCATGGAGACTTTTGGAGGTTTCCCTGGTGCTTCAGGTTCCCAAGACAATGGGCAACAGGCATCAGGACGCTTCTGCTCTGGGTTTAGTTCTTAGAACCATAGAATGGTTTGGGTTGGAAAGGATATTAAAGATCCACCTACTTCCTCCAACCTGGCCTTGAATCCCTCCAGGGATGGGGCAGCCACAGCTTCTCTGGGCAACCTGGGCCAGGCTCTCACCACCCTCACAGCAAAGAAGCTCTTCCTGAGACCTCAAGGATGGAGAGGATGGGTCTTTAGGGGGATGAAGCCAGGCAGAAAGGCAGCAGCCCTTCTGCAGGGGTTACTGAGGGCTGGAGGATGCTCTTATAGTCGTTAGTGCCGCAGCCACCGCGTTAGTTCCTAATGGTTTGCACCACACTTTTTATAGGCCCAGATCACAAGTAGGGTATTTTCACCATTTCCCGGTTGTGATTTTAATTGTCACCTTGTGCCTCCAATAAAAATGCTGTGTGTGACCGATGGCAGGAGAGCCTTTTCTCCACGCTATCGTGTCTAATGTGCTGGAATAGTTGGCAGACAGGGCAGACAATGGTCGGTCTGTTCTCCTTCCTCCTGTCCAGGAGTCACCGATGCCAGATGATCCAGCTGGAGGAGATAAAATATCTGTATAGCAACTAATGGTGAGATTTTATGCCTGGGGAAGCAAAGCAGAGAGTGATAAACTTCCTGCTTATTTTCCCATTAAGTTAAAGCTCCTGTAGAGACAAAGTGCCTGGGATATAGAGAGGGAAGATAAGTCTTGAGGTGCCTCAATTCATGGATGCTGCAAGTGGCTTTCTTGAAACAAGTGATGGGGCTCCTGCTTTGTGTCTGGTTTGCTTTAGCCCCCAAGTTCTTGGAATAGATTAATGACATATTTTTTTTTCCTGTTAGAAGCTGCATAGAAGGCTGGAACATCCTCCCTGTGTCAGAATGTTCTTTTAACATAACTTTTCCTTTATTTCAGCAACAGCGCACTGTTTATAGGCTGACACTGGTGAAAGCTTGGAACGTGGATGAGCTCAAAGCCTATGCTGAGCTGATAGCCCTTGGGAAACCAGACTTCGTGGAGGTCAAGGTGAGCTGCATGGAGCTATTTTCTTTTTTTATCTGTCAGTGTCTTACTTTTTTCCTTCCCATTCCTCCCCCCTCCCAGTCTTAAATTTATACGAGTAAATACAATTCTTCCAGAGGTTTCAGTGCTGCATAGGGAACTTTATCTCTTGCTTTTAAAGTTAGGCAGCCAGATTTTAGTTTGTGGTGTTATTCTTCCCATCTGCGGGGGGAGAGGGTGGTGATGTCTGGCTTATTGATGTGGTGTTTGTCAGGCTGTGCAAAAGAGGGAAATGACACCCTCTGGGGCTGGAAGAGCTCTGAACAGGAGCC
Source organism: Scolopax mira (assembly GCA_004320125.1). Taxonomy (NCBI): domain Eukaryota; kingdom Metazoa; phylum Chordata; class Aves; order Charadriiformes; family Scolopacidae; genus Scolopax; species Scolopax mira. The sequence goes on from BJBW01023072.1 coordinate 6,323, forward strand.
TGTGAGATACAGCAGGGCAGGAGGTGCTTTATCTGGGGATTAATAGGTTTAGTGTATAGAGAATGTAAAAAAGGCACGTTACAAAAGTGTTCTGTAAAGAATCACTACCAGCATTTTCACCCAGCAGCTCCCCTGCAGAGCAGCACATTTACCTCATGTCTGTATTTCTGCAGCTCTATTACTTCTGGACTTTCTTTCTCTTCCTTTTTTTTTTTTTTTAAACCTTATTTACTGCTGCTTTGAAGAAAAAATCTGGAGTTTGCTGCAATTTCCTTATGAAACAAAACCCGAAGGTTTAGATATAATCAGTATTGAGAGGTCTCTTTCTCTCTGAGTGCACTGCTGGAGTTGATAGCTTAATACAAAATCAGATTTTGAGTAGGGTTTGGGGAAAAATCCCATAGTACAATGTGTATCAGACTGTTTTATATTCCTTGGGTAAAACCTAGCAGGAGGAGTGCTCCTGTGGGACCATTCCCACCTTCCATCTCCTGGCTCTCACTCCAGCCTTGGTAGTAGAAGACCCTTTCCTGCAGCATGTGTGGAGGCAGAGACGAGTGTGCCCAGGCTGTCGGTGTACATCCTACTTAGGCTGCTCTGTCATGTGTAGCAACTTTAATTAGTAAAATAGATCAGGTGTAAGTTAATCAATGTTTCTGAGCGCTCTCCAGGGCGAACATCTGTCTCCTCCAAGGCAGAGGGCTGCATTCCCTCTGCCGGGGGAAGGATGCAGCCTTGCAGTGGTGGTTTCCCAGCAGTGTGGAGCTCAGCTCTCCCAGGGGCTTTCTGCTGGAAAAATTGTGCCTCAGGCTGCCAGGGAAATGGGTGAGAAGAGGTGGTTGTAGAGGCAGATCCAGAGCAGCAGTCAAGATGTACTCCTGACTCTCTTCCAGCCGGGACAGGCTCTTGCTTCAGCGGACAATGTGGCCTTTGCACCTCTGAGTACTTCAAAGCACTTGTCGGGTCTCACCCAGTGAGGATGTTCTCTGAGGAAGGGATGTGGACTTTCCCAGCTTTGCAAAAGGAACTGAGACAGAGAGGGGCTGTCTCAGGGCTGCAGGACATTCCCAAAAACAAGTGCTGTGGTGCGGCTGGGACTTGAATATCGCTCCTGTCCCTGCCAGCATCAGCAAAGGGAGCTTAAAGGGGGCAAGGAAGGCAGAGGGGCACCCAATGGCCACGTGCTGTTGGGGGAGGTTGGTTCTTCTCGTGGACTGATATGAGCATGAGTTGCAGTAGTGTGGTTTATAATAAACAAATAAAGCAAGTAAACCAAAAAAAAAAAATATTACAAGGCACTGCAAAGCATCTGCCAGAAAATGAGGCTCTTCTCAGCAGGATTTCCTGGTTAAATACTTAAGATAAATGACTTTCATTTAAAATGAATGTAGCTAATCCCCTGTTGCTTGGGGGAGGCTCATGGGGTGGAATGGATAGAGATTTAGATTCTTGCAGGGCTTAATACTTGTTCTCATTTATATGAGTATCTTGCAGCGGCGTAACTCTGTGGGACCCTATTCTCTTATTTAAGCCAATAGAAATTAGCCTTGATTACCCTCGCGTCAAACTCAAGTCAAGGAAGAATCAGTCATGTGGTCATTAAATATGCTTCAATTTTATTTATTGCCTTAGTTTGTTTTAATGCCATAATGTCACTGACACAGTTGTACGACGTTGATTATTATATATAAGATGTAGAAGGTGCAGCTCATCTTTGTGCAGTGATACCTTCTTCTTGTTTGAAAAGCCAGATGCTTGAAGAGTTGTGCACTATTTTGCCACTTATATTCCTTCTTAAACCAAAGGGGTAAAAGGGATTTGAAGCGAGATGTAAGTGAAGAGCTCATTCAGAGCTCCATGAGTGGGATGTGGTGTGGGGTCCCATTAGTGTGAGGGCAGGTGAGAGCACAGGAACCTGGGACAGACCTTGAGTCACTGCATGATGGAGCATCTGGGCACGCCTCGTGCTGTGCCTGCATCCACGTGTCTGCCACGGATGGAGCCACGTGCTTCCCTCCCAGAGAGAAGCAACTGTGTGTTCACTGATGGAAAGCAGGGGTGTAACAGCAATTTAACAAGATTGGATGGCACAGCAGCACACTTGGCCATTTACTGCACAGGGGACAGGGTCAAACAGCTGTCAGGCAGCCCTCCCACTGAGTCGAGGTTCAGAAAGGACCCCCTGGCTTCCTAAACTCCTTCTCAGAGAGGAGTCTGGGTGTAGCTGGATCCAATCCTAGTCCCAGACTTGGCCAACAGTTTATGTCTAAAGGATTATACATGCACAATCAATCCTTTGTACCACTTAGCTAAGATTTCAAAGTTTAGCCTGCTCTTAGTCACTTACTGAGGATCTGTTGCAACAAGGAAATCTCTTAATCTCGAGGAATAACCGTGGGAGGTGTCCCTGCTCAAGGGGACATCCTGATTGTAGCCCCTGCCGTGCAGCAGAGCTCCAAGGGCTCTTGAGCTGTTGACTGTTGGTGGAAGTAAGATGATTGATCCATATTTGCACATTGACCATAGCACCAGCATTGCTCATGTTAACCTTTGGCTACTGTTATCTGTCTCCCCTAAAAACACCCTTGATCTGGGTGCAGTCATCACAACCAGATGATGACTACCACGGGTGGTTATAGCTTGGACAGGTTACTGGAGATAAAGACCAGGTTGGCACCTGGGAGGGGAGCAGATGGTCACAGCATCCTCCCTGCACTACCAGTAGCTTTAAGGTTCGGATACAAGTGGGTACGTCAAGGGTTCAGCTTCACAAACCAGGCTTTGCATCCCAGGGCTGCTTCTGCAACGGTGGGGGAGATCTGGTGGCTCTGGTCAGAGCCACGAGTGAAAGGATGTCCCTGGGGAACTAATCTGTATTTGCTAAAGTGAAGCTTCATCGTGCAGTTCTCGATAGCAGCGTGGCTTTCTGGCTGCTTCTCTCCATCTGTTTTAATTGAAGAAGAGGGAATAAAAGCCTCCCTTGCTTGTCCTTTCTTAGAGGACTGGTCATACCGTGGTGCTCTCTGAAGACAGGCCCCGGGCAGAGCAGAGATGGGTTGTGGCCCTGCACAGAATTTCCTCAAGCCTTCGGGAAATCAGTTTTCTGCCACTTCAAAGCACCTTTACCTAATAATTGTTCTGCAGTTTTGGCTCCAGTGCAACATCCTCATGCCCGAACTCCCGGCGGTGGATGGACTCAACGTCCAGCCGAGCGAAGGATGATGCTCTGGGACAGGAGGTCCCGCTCGGGGCGGTGGAAGCTTTGCTACAAAATGAAAATGAACGAGTAAATGTCTGGAGGGAAGGACCAGAGGGAAGCATCTGTCCCAGTCTGCTCAGTCTTGTCATATTAAACAGTAAAGATTATTTAAGTGGTTAAAATAATGAGGGAAATGAGCTCTGCTTTAATGAGTTTTTAATTGCTTGCAGCAAGAGGCGATTGCCCCCACCTGTCAAAAAGCTATTCAGAGTCTTGCTGCTATTCCATTCCAATCTGCATTTAGATGAAGTGAAGGTGAAGTTAAAAAATCTTCTGTCCTAGTGCCTGCTATAAAATAAAGCCAAACAATGTATAATTTCCGTGCCCTGAAAAAAAATTGACCATCTGATGTCCTCCAAACTGTGAGCCATGTGTCCAAGGGTGAGATGTGAGACATGAATGTTCCAGGGGGGCAGGGAGGTGGTGTTGGGGCTGACCCAGTGCTGCAGCACCTTCCCCATCGTGCAGGGGAGCTGCAGGGCCCTTGGGCACCAAGAAGCACAGAATGGTGGGGTTAGAAGGGTCCTCTGAAGGTTGTGCCATCCAACCCCCTGCCAGAGCAGGGTCACCCAGAGCAGGTTGGAAAGGAATGTGTCCAGGCAGGTTTGAATGTCTCCAGAGAAGGAGACTCTACACCCTCTCTGGGCAGCCTCTGCCAGGGCTCTGCCACCCTCACAGCAAAGAAGTTTTTCCCCGTGTTCCAGTTTGTGCCTGTTGCCCCTTGTCCTCTCATGGAGCACCACTGAGAAGAGTCTGGCCCCATCTTCTTCCCCCCCCCCCCCCCCCCCCCNNCCCAGGGCTCTCAGCCTTTCCTCAGCACAGAGATGCTCCAGGCCCTTGATCATCTTCATAACCTCCACTGGACTGTAAAATAGTTCCCTTTCTTTTTGAACTGGGGAGCCAGTGCTCCAGCTGTGGGCTTATCAGGGCAGAGCAGAGGGAGAGAATGACCTCCCTCGAGCTGCTGGCCATGCTCTTTTGAATGCATCCCAGGAGACCATTGGCCTTCTTGGCCACCCCAGGCCTCTGGCTCTGCTGGATAAATCCCGGTGGCCCAGGACTGCTGTGATCCCGAGCAGCCTCTGCTGAAAGCTGTTCCTTCCCTTATGTCACCTGTGGGTGACAGAGATGAGGACCCAGCTGGCTATTTCTGTGGATCCAGCTAAAGGTGACAAGTTGGTAATAGACCTGTCTGAGGAGTTGGGCTTGACATCAGCGGGGTTTTCATGCTGTGAGTACACAGCAGGGCTTGATAACAAGTTTCTCTGCAAACACAGGTGAATGATTACATCTTGAATTTCTGAGAGACTCTGCCACACGCTTCCCTTGAGCTGTCAGTGTTTAGTCCAGGCCTGTGGTTTGATACAAATACGTTTTAGAAACTGGGGAGGAATTATTGCAATCCAGCAAACATGGGTGCAAACAGAAGCCTGATCAAAATCCAGGCTAAAATGGACCGTTCTGATCTATATTTTTGTGTTTCACTAAAAGTTAGTGTCCAAAATAAGCATTAAGGACAGGGCCTTTGGATGGACATTGCATTAGGCTTGTCAGGCTGTTAGATATGACCAAGGGAAGTTCTAGAAAATAGAGAGGGTGTGGAGGCTGGTGGTGTGTGATGGGGCAGTGTCGCTGTGCCCCACCACCAGGCTGTCAGGATCAGCTTTCTGTCTGTGGCTCCAGGTCCTGGCTCACAGGACCTGGAGGGGCTAGCACCCCAGGGAGAGGGGCTGGCACCATCTACCGTGTTCTGCAGCGGGGGACACTGAGGGTTGGAGTGTCCCTGGGCTGAAAATTCACCTCTTGCCTTCCACTTGCAATATCTCCACTCCTCCCATGCACAAATCCAGGCTGGAGAATGGCTGGAGAGTAGGACCTGATGGGGGTGTCGGTGGATGAGAAGCTCAACATGACCCAGTAACATGCACTGACAGCCCAGAAACCACCCCCCATCCAAAACTGCATCCCCAGCAGGGTGAGGGGGGGATGCTCCACCTTTGCTTGGCTCTGGGGAGTCCCCCCTGCAGGGCTGCCTCCAGCTCTGGGGCCACCAA
>BJBW01023082.1:0-13319 GCA_004320125.1 Scolopax mira
AACAATTAACCCTTTCCCCACCAGACCCAGCACAGCTAGTCTTGCGAACATTTGATTCATTTCTAGATTTCTAAAATAAATGACTTTATTTCTGCTGGTTGGGTCACCTACAAATAAATTGTCACGGCATACTTTCCAGTGAACTGCTTTAGCAAGCATATCACTGACTCCAACATTTTGTCAGGATTCTTAACTTCTATAAGCAAAAACAACAATGGGAAAAAACCTTGGAAAAAATTGCAGTATTGAGGTAGAAAGTTCTGCGGTAGGAAGAAGTTAATTTCCTATTAAATCTACCTGGATGTTTTAATTATGAATTGCCATCTTTAGTTATTTAATTCTTGGGTGACCTAGGAACACAAAAAATGAGAGTATGAATGGTAAATGGGTTTGTGAGATAAATTAGATGAAGCCGATTTCTTGTTTCATTTTCAGGAATATACATCTGGGGAAAGTCTGTGAATTCAAAGAAGACCTTGCTCAAGTAAGGGAGCTTAATTTGGAGAATTTAGAGAAATACAAAGACTGTATAAAAAGATGCTTCGTTGTTGGTATGACAAAGCTCTAAAGACCAATGCTTGCTTAATAAAAGGTTAGCATTTTATAGGATATAGTTTCCAGATGTAATAAATATACCTCTTTTTTTTTTTATAAATATAAAACAACAGTGCTACTTATCTAATCATTACAGGAACTAAATGCAGTATGATACAGTTAATAGTGTGTTTCCTGTAGTGATATATTATCTGAAGTAGTTTGGTTTTGTCTTTGTTACTAATTCTGTCCTTTTTTAAAGGAAAATAGTTCTCTCAGTCCTCCTTTTTGCTTCTCCTAAGATTGTCAGTTGATAATAGTATTTAACGTTACTGTCATTTACTTCTTTTTCACTTGGAGATAAGGCTTAAAATAATTCATTTTAATGTGTCCTATAAACTCTCGTTTGCGTTTAGTTGTAGCTGAAAACACACAGGTATCTTCACTTCCACTGCTCAGCCAGTAAACTTCAAAAGAAACAAATATGTGTTATGACAGGTTGGATAACAAAAAAACATTAAAAGCCAGTAATCCTTTTTCTCGGGATTTTTTTCTCCTTCATTTCAGCTTTTTCTCCTTCATTTCAAAACAGATTTATTGTGTCTGTCTTCTTTTCTGAGTGGTTTCCATTAATATGGAATGCTGGCTACATTGTAGTGCCCTCCCTCCAGGATTTGTGTTTATATTGTAGGCATTGCTTCTTTCAAGCTTGTGTTTATTGTGTTAGATTATATTTTATGTGTCCGTAACACAGGAGAATGTGGAATATAATGTGACCCTTCTCCTTTTTATACGACAGCACATCAAATACTTTATCACTGTCTGCACAAAATGCAAAAACACAGTAGACTGGCATTTATTTCAGCATTGTTTTGTGGAACTTGGGTATACTTTGTTTGGAACAGCTGCAACCTGGTATGGGTTAGGATGGCATAAAGCTTTATCACAGAAGGGATATTAATTTATCCCAAGTGACATCATTTAAATTTGTGCTTAGTGTACACACGCAGGTCTGTTTTGGAGGTTGGAAGGTAGTTTTGGCAGGGAAGGCACAAAGCCACGATCACGCCAAGGCAGTGCTTCAAATCAAACCTTTCTTTTTCAAGGAGCTAATTGAAGGGTCCTTCTGCTCTGCTGGATGCCCTTAGTGTGTGTTTAAACTTTTTAACTTGGGACAGAAATTCTCTTGCTATATGTAAGATTTATTGACGTGTTCTAAATCTAAAATAGAATTACAGCCAAACCCAGGACAGCCAAATAGAGAGAGCAAAGCCGATAGCTTGCATTCACAGGTACCTTATTCAGTTGTTAAGTATCCACATACTCCCCTTACCCGTGTAGGGAGAAAAAAAGTAAATATTGACGTTCAGTTCAGAACAACATTAAACCTTTTAAATAGTTTCCAGCCATAAATCACAACTGCTGCAGTTTTCCTTGCAATGGTGCAGAGAATGGGCTGGAGAAATGCTCTGTCAGTTGAACACAGCTGTTGAAAGAGGTTGCTAAAGCATCTAACAATGTAGCCACTGGGATCAATTTTTATCATGCACAGTGGTTCAAAGATATTCAATAAGTCGTTAACAAGATTAATGACCTCTAATAAAAAATGCAAGCTCCTATTCCATATTTTATTCAGCTTGCTGTAGCTTAAAATTGAATTTTATGATTTTATTAGACATATTACTTAATTTTTCTCAAATTGGTCATTTTATTTAAGTTAAAACATATTAAGTAGATTTTTCTTTCCACAGAGAAATAGGATTTTTTTTAAAAATGACTTAATACAGTAAAGTACCTTTATAACATAAATAGGTATCTAATCGATAGGCTCGAGTCTGCTCCTACTGCAGTAGTTTAAGGCTTAGAGTGAGGCTTTGAGTCTGGGCCAGCGCATAATTGCACTGCTTTCCAAAAGTGCCCGGAGTAGAAGGAGTGTTATATCCCAATCTTAGATCACCTAGTGAAGATTATTTCTTTTGGTGACTTAACATGTCGGTGGAGCCCTGCTAAATCTCTATTTGATCGCTCTCAGCCTTCCTGCTCAAGAGGAAAGTATTACTTTGGCAGGAGCTGCTTCACCTGTTCCCTCACGCAGACCTTGAGAAGAGACACGAAGCCATTTACTCTGCAGTGAGGAGGGACTGAGCTGCTCAAATGTGAGCCACAGCCCCAGCCACGGCAGAATCTGGCTCAGGGGCTCTTGTTTTTCTTCTTAATGTCTTAAACTGTAACCTGTGAGAAGATGATTCTGTAAAAAAAGATATTCACAGCAGCACAGCTGAGGGCATGAAGAGAACCAGCTTTCCACTGAAGGCTTGATGAGCCATCCAGTGCCACGTGTCTAGGTGAGGCTCCGTGACATACAGAGGCACGTTTGTTGCTCTCGGTGACAACTGCAAGATTTTTAAATTCATGAATGGGGAAGTGACTCAACAGAAGTCAATAACAGAACACCAGAAACAAGTATTCTTTGCCAGTGATTAAGAGTGAGAGACTTAATAACCCTCTTCCTGCATCTGTATTATCCTTGGCCTTATTACTTCTCATCTAATCTATTTTTTAGAGTATTTCGTCTGGTCTAAATAATTCAAGCTTTGAGCAATATCTCAGAAGCTGCCTGTCTTTCATGTCCTGCTACTTAGTTCTTTTTCACAGCAAAATTTCTGTTAGGGATTTATTGTAGCCCTACTGCTTCACATCTCTGAAGACTAACATTCTTTTAAAAAAATCTTAGAATGCCAAAATAAAACCAGGGACTAGTAAGAAAAGTTTAGTGGGTATAGCAGCCATTATTTTTTTTTAAATGTAGTTTTCAATTAGTCAGTGTGCTGGGAGTTTGTGATGCAACCTTTCCTACTCCACTGTGACCAAATTCACCTTAGAGAAAGTGGCCAGTGTCAAACTGCAGACGCTTACCATTTATTTTTCCTTTTGTGCAAATTTAACTTAATTAATAACTACCTTCTTTTATAAAGCTTTGCTCTGGGGACCAGATCCAAGATAGTGCATTTTTGTGATTTAACGGTTAATTTAAAGGATATATAGGGTTTTGTTACAACATGCAGGAACAAAGCTTATTTTTGATTCATGTAAGTCTTAGGCCCTGGATTGATTGGTTTAATAACATTTCTTAATAAAGTAAACAGAATGCATCTTATTCCTGTGGGCTCGTGGGTTGAAGAGTGGGAAGCTTCAGTCTCTTTATAACTTGTTAGCTTTGACTTCGCAAAGGATATTAGAGTCCTATACTTTGTACTTATTGTTTTACACACACAGCCCTTGTTTAAAAAGACATCTCTATTGCACTTGAAAATGCATGTATTTACAGGATATAAGTGAGCTATCAAGTGCAATCGGGGTTTTTATTTGAACACTCCATTTACAGCAGTTCTTTTGTACTTCCAGTGTTTTGTCTATGGGCTTTGTGGTCCTGAGGCAGTACTTCAGGAGAGCAATCTTTCTAGGATGAGATGATTAATAGCACACTTCAGTGATTTCCTCCGTTATGAGTGAAGTTAAATGCTTGCTTCTTAGTTAAATATCACCAAAAAACATTTCTTTTCTTTTCTTTTCAATGTAGACTTATGTTGTTAATCCCAATTTCATTCTACTGTTTTACTTTACTTGGGAAAAGGGGGCTTGCTGCAATGATTTAAATTATATGATAAGCCATCTGAGGAAGTGCTGACTTGTACCAAGTGTTAATTTATTGTGTTCTTCTCAGAAAACATCTAGAAAAGCCACTATTTTATGGATTCTGGGAAGGCCTTTAAGAGGTGATAAATGTGGGCAGTGACCTTCAAACTAGAACTGATTTTGGATCTTGAACCTCATTTGTTTTCAGCAGATTACAAGCTTCCAAATGTAATGAGCTTCTGAAAATCTCCTGTCTACTTGAAGTCTGGGTCCTCTGGAAGGCCTTTGGAGAATTCAGACACAAGCTAAAATTAGAGAACTCAAAAAAGCAGAAACAAACAAGTAAACAAAAAAGTACAAAGAAAAATGAAAACCCAAGTTGAAAATGAAGAAAAAAAGAAAATGTATGTATTCTTGCTGTTTGAGGTAAAGCCCATTGTATCTATTGTTTTGCAGAACTTTCCCAAAGAACAGTTCACTTCTGTTAAAATATATCTCCAAAAAATACATGAGGAATAGAAAGGTCTGTGTGTAGAAATCATCTGGCACATAGCTTCGGTATAGTCACCTCACATATGCCACCTTCTACCAAAGATTGGGAAGCTTTTTAGACTAAAAATAACATTCCTTCCTCCTTGCTTGTTTCCTGATTTAAGCATACGATGTCTCCCCTCTGCCAGCCTGAAAAAATCTTCCCAGAGGAGATATTCACTTTGCCTTGAGCATGAGCATAATGTTCCTTTCTCATTTCCACTGTGCAAAAGCTAAATACACGGGGGCATATACTAACAGCAGAGTAATGCCACAAGCCTTGGAAGAATGGTTGTTTTGTTTGTAATTTATTCACCAAAAAGGTCAACTCAGACACAACATCTGTTTTCCAACATGCTCCCAATTTCACCAAATAATTTTGCATGCTGCTGAAGTTTTCAGGAAAAAAAAAGACAGGATTAATTAGCTGTTATATGGGGACTTTTAGAAATATTCTGAAATGCTGTTGCAATTATGGGCACATAGCAAAGCCATTCCGGATGAGTTTAGCTTGGTGCCTTCCAGGAAGAAGCTTGAGAAGAGATGTCATGAGGTGAGAAAACAACTAGCTGGAAGGAGAGAAACACTATGGAACAGGATGTGTGCCGTTATTAAGCTGGAGAATAAATCCTTCGGTAAGAGGTTGCAAAGTGAGTTTACAGCCCAAAAATGTGTTAGGTAATATTTATAACGAGCATCCGCCTTTCTCTGTTACTTGCCTGTGTGCTTAGCATCGGTATTGGCTGGTGTCATATCAAGTGGAAATGATTATCTAAAGCCAAGTGATTAATGCGTATTTGAGACAATGGGAAGGTTATTTTCCTCTTTTAGAGTGCTGCTTTATGTGCAAGCATATATGCATAGTACATGAGGTACTTTACTAACAACACAGATAGATGTTTTATTGATCTCCTTCTGTTCCACTTCACTAACTATGCCTATTTTCAGTGAGGCGTAGCACCAGGATAATCAAATATGCATTTAATGCTAAGGGTGCACGTAGCTAATCTGGAGAAGCTAGATCTAATGAATTCAAAGAAATATAGCATAAAACTTATGGTGAAGAGAGGAGGAAAAAGGAAAAAAATAATATTCGGTGATATTGAGGTTAAAATGATTTAAAGCACATTGGAGACCTCAAAATAGGACTTGTCATTTAAGATGGCAAATGCAAATTGTACTCCAAAATTAAAAGACATCGAGGCAGATTCTGAAAGTGAGAGTTGTATGTTCTAAGCCATATATATGCACTTGAAAACACTTGCCCAAACTGACGGATTTTATGCAATGCAAAAATAAAACAAGAGGAGAGAAATATTAAGTAGAATGGTGACAAATAAAGGGCTTGTGTCTGTATATGTTTTCCACATTTTTTCTACAGGGACTTTCTATGTAAAAATGTAACTACTTGGTAAATATTTAAAAACATAAATGCTTGAGCTGAGTGAAAACACAAAAAATATGATTAGAATCTGATTAATTATTAAATAACAACTTTAGTAATATATTTCCCTGTAGACATAGTTTTAGTTGGTATAACACATATTAAGATAATTAAGAAAAGCGCATCTTTATGTACAAGATTATATCCAAATGGCTTCAATTAAACCCATATCAACAGTCAGTGTCTCAAAAATTAGGAAATAGCTGATATTAGCAGTTTAAGGGCACACTTAATTTATCCCCGCTTGTATTTTGGTGGTATTAATTGCATGGCCTTTTTCTTTTTTATGTAGAAAATATCATAAGTGCACAGTAGTTCTACAACAAGTTGAAATGTACAAAGAGAAATGAAACTAATGAGCAAAGGAATACAAACAAAAGGCAACGATGAATGCTTTACTCAGAAAGTGGACTTGTTCTAGTTTCTCAAGATCAGCTACTAGATTTAGTCTTTCCTTTATGTTTTTCTTAACAATCCTATGAAAAATTAAAGGGAATATTAAATTATTAATTAATTCACAGTTCATTCTGTATTGTAAAGCGCTAAGATAACGGCGTGAAGAGAAATAAATCTGTTAAACTGGACTCAATAAATTAATAATAGTTAAATGAAATGCATTATAATCCATGATTTCCCATACTGTTGTCACATCACAGAAGCTATTTATGTAAGTTTGCCTGAAGTATCCGACCAGCTCACAACATAGCAGTTCCTGGGAAGCATTTTTATCCCCTTTTTACAGAAGGAGACACGGAGATACAAAGTTATTAGCCTAAAGTCCCACTGGAGCAGAGTTATGAGACAAGATTTCCATCTTCCAGGTTAGCATCTGAAGTGCAAAACTGCAGAGGAAAACTTTTAATATAAAACTGAGAGAAAGTTAAGACCTCCTTGATTACAAGAGCATTTATCCTATTTTTAATTTTCATTGTACTGTGCTGTAGTTTGGAAAAACTTTAAGAAAGATGGTGGTCTTAAAATGACATCTGAAGTATGCTGTATGCTAGGATTTCAATTAATATAATGTTGGAGCAATTAAATGTAATAGGTTTATGCTGGCCCTAAAGATAGTTAAGTGCAAGTTTAGCATAATGAATTATTCTGCTTAGGTCTGGTGAACTATATTTAGACTAAAAACAAAGGCAGGCTGCGATGTTAAGAATGAATACTAGATTCAAATTTTAAGTATTTATCGAATATGATTCTGTAAACATTTTAAGTGTTAGGCCATTTTGGATTACTTGTTTAAATTGCTTTTTCGCAGTCATGTTTATATATTTTTTTCAGACATGAGAAGATAGTTATGGAACACTGCTATGCAACAAATTTATGCATTGTGTTTTCCTCCTAAAGATCTATGAGGTACCATTGTTTGATTACCGGAGAGGGAATGTCTTTAGTAGTGTGCTTGTTTTGATAATAATAAGCCAAATTTACTCTAAAGCTTACATTGATGCTGAACGCCAATTCAATGCCTCCAAGACTAAAATATGCCACTTTTTAATTGATATTTTGAGTGTATCCATGTATTGTATTGGTAGACTATTGTTTATGATAGGAATATGATAAAAAAGGAGCACTAGCTCTCATAGCATTGGTTTTGCTCATTATCTTGAGTGTCAAAACAAAGGAGAAGGAAAGAAGCAAGTGACAATTAGAGATTTAGCACCTTGTGCATGTTAACAGTTTAAACTATTTGGACTAAAATTTTGATGTAAATGGTTTAAGTTCAGACCATAGATTTTCCATCATGAATGACAGAATAATTATATTTAAGGAAAAATAGAATAAATATGTTGTTCTTGTTTCTTGATACTGGCTTGTCTTGTTTCTAATTTTCAAAAGGTGCTGCTCTTCTGGGCTGGTTGTTACTGATCCATTCTTCAGTGGCTGGTAATGTCCATGGATCAAGAACCCTCTCAAAAACTGTGGGCTTTTTGACGGGGATAACTAATGTAAGTGCATTGCCTGGTAAGAAAATTACTTAAATGTAGCAAATTGATAAATACGGCACCTTTTTGCATCTGCTTTTTTTTTTTTTTTTTTTTTTTAATTTTGTCTTCATGCTAACGAGACTAATAGTGCTACCTGTCTACATGAAAATGAGAAGGATTGTTCTCTAGCATAAACAGGTGCAAGATGCTATTGAAAATGCTTGTGGCCACATGTTTCTCTATCATCACCACCATTTGTATTTTCTCTTGTTTGGGGGAATACAAGTTGATAGCAGCCTCTTTCAAGAACACTGTTCAAATCCCTTGCCCATTTTGGGAAATGCATAATTTTTCCTTTATTACTATTGAAATTCTCACACAATTTGAGGAATTGCACGAATAGAAACTGCCATAGGAAGTCTGACTGCAGAGGTATATATTTCAGTATAGCTCAGCTATAATGTTTTTCAACTTATTTCACTGGATGTACCAAAAAAATTCCAGGAGGACTGTAGTTAATGGCTTAATGTGTCGAAGGAGATGTTTCCCCCTAAACCTTAGTGATTGAACATTAGCTTGTATCTGCTTCAGAACAGCTGCTGTTTCTTTCATACATACCCTACAGTAATTGAATAATCTTGCCATTTACTACATCAGTACCTACTCCTCCTTTAAATCCTGCAAGTTCATGCTAGCTGGGCTAGCTTTCCTTTCCCACTTAACTCCCACCATTTTGCCATGCCAAACCCGTTATACCCAAGAGTTTAGATTTTCCTGCCATAGCAACCAGGTTATTACGTGTTTGTCAATACCTTAAATAGCAGGAGCTATTTGTGTCAAAGGCATTGAAAGTCTTTGGTGATTTTTACAGGAAAAAGCAGTGCTTCATCACAAAGCTATTATGAAAATTACTTTAAAGGATGTATTCTGCAAGTTCCAGTGTCTTTGCTTCTCAAAGAAGGTCACCAAAATGTGCAAAATGAACTAATGTATTAAAAATTGTGTATTTATGAAAAGTACTAGATCTGAGAATTACTGAAGTAAACTGGTGTGAGGGGAGAATTTAATCAGAATACTGTAAGTCAATAGATGAAGGAAGAATGTACTAAACTGTATTATAAAATTACAGTTAATACTATGCAGTAATGAAGCTGTAAGTAAAACTGCTCCAATAGCAACTGTAATTATTCCATAAATTAAAGAAAAAAAATGCTTGAGGGAAAATGCTTGTCAGGCACTTTACATAATCGCACTACTTTAACTGCATTTTTCTTATCAACTATACAGTCCACAGGTGGTAATGGTTTTTAGGCAGGTTTTTTTGAGATATGGGTACTCTGTGCTTTTTTAATGTGTTGTGTAAATACTCAATTTACTAGTTAGTTAATAATGCTAAAAAGCGTGATTAAATAAAGGTGCCGGTTTGGTATAATTAGCACAGCTGTTTGTGGCTCCAATTTCAGATACCAATAATGTTTATTTCATGACAAACATGCAAGACAGAATGGAGCTGTTGGGATTAGCTTTTGAAGATTGTGATTGCAGGAACTGTTTCACCAGCAGCTTCTGGTCAGAAGTCAGCTAGAGGCCCTGAATAGCAAGGGACAGGCACCCTTCCCTCAGGCTGCCCAGATGCTATCAGCAGAATTGGGCGAGCAGGAAAGAGGCATCCCTTAAGTAAACAAAGCAAATCACTGCAGCATCCAAAGGTGCTTCTTGGAACAACAAGCCTTTGTCTACACATTTGAGAGTAGGATGTGGCAAGTGAGGAGGATGAGTGATTGTGATGAGGATGAGGATGACAACATTGTGAGAACACTGAGCATCAGCAGTAGGAAAAAGCTTGGTCTCAGTCAGCTATTATCTGAAAATTTGCCTGTTTTTTTTCCTCTTTCTTCTCCCTGTTGTTTGGGGTTTTTTTTGTTGTTGTTGTTTTGGGGTTTTTTTTTTGTTGTTTTTGTTTTTTTTTTTTGTCTGGGGGAAGTGGGCTGGTTTGTGTTTGGAACCTGTAGCTTGAGTTTTGGAGTTTAACAGATTAGACTAGTCTAGTTGCAGTACCCTGCAGATAAAAGGCATCATTCAGCCAGCCTACTCTCCAATAATTAGTACCTGAGCTTCATAAATACCTAATTTTATCAATTCTCCTGTGACTATTCATGGATGAAGTCATAAACTACTCTGGGTGTAAACTATAAATGAACTGGTAAAATTAACTGAGTGTAATGTAAATCAGGGCTCTTCAGAGCTCATCAGTGACCAGGAATCAATATTAAGGAAATTGTAAAATTTGAAATATTTTTTGCTCTGATAAATAGATTGATTACTTGACCCTTCTGGGAGGAAGCATAGCATATTAATTCTACTAGCGTGTAGTGGAAATATGGATAGTTGCTTTTCACCTTACTCTGCTATAAAATAGTGACAATACCGGTAACATGTATTTGCTTTCTCTATAAACACAGTCCTAGTGTTTTGAGATCCTTAGTGTCAGTTAATGTTCAGATAATGTTCATCATTTATATGCACAGATAAATATATCCTGCAGATATATCATACCTATAATACATAAATAGAAATATTTATAAATAATATTTCAGGATAAGAATAACTCTGCTTTTTAATTCATATTTCTATTTCTAACTTGTCCAGCTACCTGGAATTTTACTGTGTTCCAGTCAATGCAACAAGTCATTTCCTCTTTGAGCAAAGTGCCAATTATTTCTATTCTGAGAAAGTTCCCAAATGAGCACCTTCTCTGGTCCCCAAGGCCAAGATTATCACCATTCTCACAGGTCCATCAGATCAGGCGTACTCCTGATATCAAGTATAATGATGTAGCTTCTTGTTACTACCATTCATTGTAGTTTTTCCCCTATGTTAAACTATCAAAAGAGTACAGTATGACACCTACCGTGCTATATCGGGAACAGTCGCATTTGTTAATGTCACCCACTGAATACATTTGGGATGTTTTTTGGTACTGTTGCAAGATTCCAACAATGCATTAGGATTTAAAAAAAATTTTCCAGCAGCACCAGGCTGTGTTTGAGGATCTAGCAGCCCTGAAACACACCCTCCCTGAAGTAGTTGCAGAAGGAATGAACATCTCAGGGGGGATACAGATCGTGCAGAAGGGATGGTCTTGAGCCTGGGTGGTACCATCCTCGCATAGGGAGATGGTTACCTTGCATTCCCCGCTTTCACATGAGAAACAGAGAGCTAGATTCTGCAAGTTTATTGAAGGTCCAGCTTTCCAAATTCATTGTCTAGTCTGGGCTGCTCTATATCACATATAGATATAATTACCCACACATAATTCACATTAAAAATTTGTGTCAGTCCGTTATACTTACTTATTCTAATGTAGACTGGTCAGGTCAGCTCAGGTCAACAAATGAGGCTGCTTTTTCTGTGCTTTCTGAAACCTGGTGACGTTCCTCTCCTTTTGGTGTCCAGAAGAGAAAATAAAGGTCCCAAATTAATGGGTGTGCTGTCTTCCTGATATTGGACACCATGTATGACCATTACTGATGACGGATGTGGAAATTACCTCCCAGACTGTGGAGGAATCTATCTCTCTCAGCTCACTGTAGAAAGGCCTAATGAAACTAGTTAGGCAGCCATGTTAGACATCTAAGGGTAGGAAGAGCGAATGCTCATAATAAAGGAATTTGAATAGACGATAAAAATAACATGACTAAATAAACTGATATCAGAAGTAGTCTGATGGTAAAACCCCTCTTTGCAAGTCTAATCAATGCACTCTTGGAATCCTGCACCACCTGTTCTAGGACACCCAATATTTTTCATATCCAAATGACTGAAGTTACAGCAGCAATATTAGAAATTACTGCAAAAAATTCAAAAGTAAGGAAGGAGAACATTGGGAAAATAAACTTGTTTGTGATGTTAGAGGCTTTATTATATTTAAGCAACAGCTGAGAGAATTTGCATTTTGTTGGGGTTTATTTTATTCCCCCATCTGTTCTACCCTTTTCACTACATACTTTCTTTTCGCATTTTAAATTCAAGTTCTGATCATGATGGAGTTTTCTGAAAGGCTTTGGAGAAAACATAGGTGTTGATGAAATGAGGAAATCTGTGAAAATATAAGTTTTCAAAGTAGAAGTGGTTTTTAGTTAGAATGTTTAAAGAATGCAAAAAAAAAAAAACAAAAAACAAAAAACAAAACCAACGTTAATCCAAAACAACAAAGACTTTGTTATAAGGGCAAATTTGGTTTCTTTAGGAAAACTCTTCAGAGTAAGTGATTCTCCCACAAACAATGAAAAACAGATTTTTCTATTTAGGGTAATTATATAGTAGAACAGATGACTATATAGTAAAATCACTTTTTTTACAGTTTTATACAGTTTTATAGCACTTTTGAGACACAAAGTCTTTCTCAATTCATTTGTTGAAATAGCCTGTCTTTTTTTTTCAGGACCTGACCCAAGCCTAATTAAAATCAAAAGTAGAACTCCAGTATTTGGTAAAATACCTAATCTACTAATTTCTGTTCAAATGACTATTGGGAAAACGCTTTCAGACAAATGGACACAAACAAATTGCAGCTAAGAGGAAATTTTGGAACTTTGTGGTTCAGAAATGTCTGCATACCAGCACTTCATTATTGCTGGCAATATTTGCATAGCTTAGAGGTGTGAACCCCTATTTAAATGCATATTCCGTGAATAGTGGGTTTTGAAAGTCTGTCAGAAAATCAACCTTCTTAACACAGCATTTAAATTTGTACTCAGCCTTCAATATTGCTGCAGTCTCAGTGGGACCTAAACTCATACTTAAATGCTGTCCTTAAGAAATTTTCACGAGGAAGTGATTTTTCTGAAACATGGCCTATAAATGCTTTGAAAAACAGCAAAATGCCTTTATCTTCCCATTTCATGAACTTCAGATCAATTACAAAAATACCAATTTTTAAAAGTTTTTGGCACCGACTGCTTTTCTGTCATGCATGTGACACGCGTGTCAGTCACATTTCCAGCCAGGAATGTGAAAACCAACCTGCAGAAACAGCTACCTTTGTCATAAATTTAACTTGATAGCTTTTCTGCAGGGCTTTCATAGAATGATAAAATTGTCTAGGTTGGAAGAGACCCTTGGGATCATTGAGTCCAACCATCTACCCTACTCTACAAAGTCATCCCCTACACCATGCCCCTTAGCACTGTATCTAAACGGCCCTTAAACACAGTGAATGGAAACATCAAAACAAGTAC
>BJBW01023108.1:0-16334 GCA_004320125.1 Scolopax mira
TACAGTGGGCAGTTCTTCATTCTCATAGCCCCTGTTTTTCACTTCTGCAACTTTGGGCAGGATGGTTAGAGCCCTTGCTAGTGAAGACTGAAGCAAAAAAGTCCTTCAGTACCTCAGCCTTCTCCATATCCTAGGTGACCAGGCTCCTGTTTCCTTCCAGAGAGGGCCCACATCTTCCCTAGTCTTGCCTTTGTCTCTGACATACTTATAGAATTTTTTCTTGTTGTCCTTGATGTCCCAAGCCAGATAATGTTGATAAATATTGATAAATTGTTTTACATGGATTATGTATGAATGGGGAATATAAATTGGAATAATGATGCCATCATTAGATCTACCTATTTGATTTCATATTCCATTTCAACATGTCTTTAGAAACAGGAGTGAACCTGGCCTATGTTCTCTTATTCCTGTCTCCACCTACATAAAAATGAAATGTGTGGTTTTCACACATTTGACCTTGATTTCATTAACATCAGAGTTAGGACCTTTTTTTTTTTCTTTACAAGAACAGCACAGATTAGAAAAATGCCTTTTATTATTATTCTTTTGCAGATCTGGTTATATGCACAGAAAATAATTTCCTTTTATTTTTTAGAAGTCCTCCACCAATGTATCACCTGATTTCTCAATTTCTTGGCTTCTGAGGGAATCTTGTCATTAGATTTTTACCTGATACATGATCAAGCTCATACCGTTTTGTTGTTAGGAGTGAACTGTGATTTCACAATCTGCATTACATTTGCAGGGGACATGAGACATCTCTTGCTCTAGTTGAGTCCGTAAAATAACTTTGAGTCTGAAATAATAATGCTGGAGCTCAGTGGCCTCAACAGTAGCCATAGTGAGTATGGGTGCAGTTGATTTTCACTGATGGAGACAGGAGAGATATAAAAACTGGAGAAGGAAAAGCAACTGGGGTGGCTGGGTGAGGGTTAGCTTGGAGGATCAATGTTCCGCAGCAAAGCAGATAAGTATACATATAATGTGAAGGGATAGGGATATATTTGTGGATACTTGAGGGTAGGTTGAATATGGTGAAGGCCATCTCTACAGATACAAAGTTGGGATAGAAATTCCAGCTTTTTGATGCTAATCTGAGCTATTGAGAACTTTAAAGACATTTTAGCTGTGGTTATCTGTTGATAGGTTGTGGTATAGCACTAGTAGGGATTTCTAGGACTGGCAAGCCAAAAAAGTTCTTGAAATGGGAAGTTACTGCAAGCTTCGCTGGGCCAAATCCATTTACTTTATCAAAATTACATGAAGACCATTAAGAATATAAGTCTACGTTTTGGATCAGTTTATTTGGAGTCTGTAAAGGATCTTTGAGCCTGTTCTAGTTGTCTGAACAAAACTTTGTGACTCTTGGAAAGACTGTCATTGTACTCCTTCCATTTCTCATGTTTTTTTTTCATCATAAATGCTGATATATAGAAATAGAGATAAATTCCCCGTAACCCCCCAGTACTTGTGGTTTTTTTTCCAGTCATCCCACGTTGCCAAATGTTAAAGAATTAATGATTGCTATACATTATCACTGACAAGGATCTTACTAAAATATCACAACCCTTGTACCTTCCCCACAAATGTTACTTTGCAAATGAAACACCCAGTGTCTACAGCAGTCTGGATTTCCAGAATGAGATACACATTCATAATTGTGTTTGTAATTAAGAAAGACAAGCAACATCACAGAAATATGGTTTTTTATTGTTCATTTTCAGTAATGCTTTCTAATTTCAGCAGTGTTTCAATAAAATGTATTACACTAGAGAACAAACATCTGCAGCAAAGGAAAACAGTGGCAACAACCAAATCCCAAAGCAATTTTTCTGATTTGGTGCTTATTGGTAAAGGCTGTCTGAGAATAGAGGCAAATCAGCCTATCTCCCAAGACAAGGTTAGGTGAGAAATGGCTGTCCCAGATCACTTCCTGTTCATGGCAGTCATACCATGCATCGGGATGGCACACAGTAATATGATAAAGTGTTATCACCTAAGTACAGGCTGAAACACCGTTACGTCTGCAAAACAGGAAGGTGTGTAGGATAATGTCTGTCTTACTGCACTACGGTGTGTCAAAACCACAAAGACAATGTGCAGCCTGAGATAACTCCATCATAACCACTTTTTGCTTCTGATTTTCTTTACAGGCAGAGATAAATGAAAAGCTGCAAATGCAAGAAGAAGCTTATACTTTGAGAACGGAAAAATTAAAAAGTCCTAAATAGCCAGATAAGAAAGGTGATGTTGAATTTTACAGAAATTGGACAGTAGGGGATGGCGTGCGCAGAAGACTGGCTCCCTGCCTGAACGTAATTATTTTTGTATAAAGGAAAATGGTTCTGTTAACATTTACCTAGAAATAGTTCATCCCAGTTCCTCAGATTTACTGTGTTCTGCCAGTGTTGTCATTTAGTTTAGACTTAAGTAGAAGATTATAAACAGAAGGATATGTAATTAAAACATTTTGAAGTTCGGTTTATTTCTGAATAGAAATCCTAATTTAAAAAAAAAAAAACAAAACAAAACCAAGCTGTAGTTTCACTCTGTTCTGTTTTTCCAGTTGTGACATAGTTAACAGAGTCTACTTTACACCTGTGGCTTTTTTCAGGTAATTTTGCTAGGAGAGTTCATAGAGAGAAAACATCATTTTCTCTGCAGATATATTAAAGACAGAATTTAATTAACATGTAATTACACACTTTTCACTGTAGTTATTCATTAATCATAACTATGTTATTTCATTTTAAATTGCTTCCTAAGCTTTATAACTAATTCTGTATCTTATGCTTCTTTATTTCCACCATATTAAAATTACTTAAATGAAGAGTTTGCATGTTTACAATATTCTCAAGTAGAGTTCCTCTCGATTTCAGTGGAAATTTTTCTGGAATGCATGTAACCTTTCATCTGAGAATGTTTCCATATTTTGTCAGAAGTTATAGAAATGTTTCAAAGGCAAATGGAATCTGACCAAATAAATGACCTCAGAAGAACTGGTTTAACATCTATGTTTCAAAATCATAGCCTGTGCTAATTTTTGTGTTACAGAACTCTGTGCCCTAGAAAGCAAGAAAGCATGTTGAATGCAAGTCATGCTTTCAAGCGTAAAGGCTGGATTGGATTACGTGTTTAGTGGAATATTTGAGAAATAGAATGTTTTATTCATTATGACTTCATATTTGTTTCCCATTAAGTAAAGAGTTAGTTTTTGTTTCATTTCATCCCCATTTTTTATGGTGATGATAATGAAAAAAGTTTGCAAGCTTGACTCAGCCCAGACAAAAAAAAAAAAAAAAAAAAGACAGAAAAAGGAAAAAAAAAAAGAAAATAATCTCTTGAAACATGTTTTTTCTTCCAAGTCCTTGTTCGGGGGTGCCGGCCGGCGCCGGGAGCGGCCAGGAGGGGGCACCGCCTGCCCTCTCCTCGAACCCCGCTTTGGAGGTTGAAGCTGGCAGAGGATTTCCCTTGGTCTCAGGCATGGAGGAAAATCTCTTCCCCTGGTACGTGATCAGGAGCGCTAAGCTCTGGAACATTTCACTTCCACGTTTTTCTTCCTTGCTCTTTCTAGCGCTGGCCAGCAAATTAGGGAGAGCTTCCTTTCGGCTATTAAAAGCTAACTGTTCTGCTTTGAACACTGAAGGAAATAATGAATTATTAGTTTTGCCTCTAAAACAATCTTTTAAAAATATTTTAATCTTTTGAAATTGTTAAGAGTCCTAGTTATGTTCTTTGTTGTTTTGTTACTTTGAAATATAATATTTTTTTTGGTTATTAGAACTTTTTGAAATCAAAATGTCCTTTATTTTGACACACAAATTCATGCCCCAACACATTGTACTGATGTCACAAGTTTCCCTGGTTTTGAACCCAAAAGTGAGAACAGAGCTTCTGAAGAGAGCTGTCCGTATGAAAAAAGAGTATTTTAAATACTTTTAAGTGAAAATGTGTTATTGACAATTTAGCTTTGTTTAGCACTTCAGACTTCAATCTGAAGACTATGACATTCCTGCTAAAGCACGAAGCAGAAAGGGACTAACTATGATTTATGTTAAGACCAATGCTAAACAAAGGCTTTTGCCCATATCTCTTCTTCCCTCTCCCAGATTTTGTAGAACCTCTGGGAAATTTTAAAGTGCTTTGAAGATGAGAAATTGTATATGAACATCAAGTATTACTGCAATGATTTGTTAGTATTCAGTCTTAGTACATATGCATAACAGCTGAGGTACTGCAGAAATTCAAAGTGAAGTTCAAATCCCACAAACCATATTTGTAACTATCTTCCTGCTGAACTAAATAATACTACCAATAAAAATAGCCCCAGGCATTTTTTTTTTTGGGGGGGGAGCATGGTTAGGAGGCTGAAGGAGGGAAGATGAGTAAAAGGTAGACATAACATCTCTCTAAGCAGTCAGAGTGCGTGTTCTGACACAGCATATGAACATCAAATTGAAGAATCCTTTAATGTCTTCAGAATGTTAATATGAAATGCAAAACGTCATGCTTTGGATAGATGGGTAGGAACAAAATGTTCAGATGCAATATGGTGCATTAAGAGCAGTCTCCATTCTGCATTCCTGGCTTTTTCATTGGTTTAAATCAGGCTTGCTGTTTCTCAGGTCTCTCGTGTCATGTTGAGTTACTGCTATAGTCATCTCTAAAAATAATTATACTGTCATTCCTGGGACCTACACTAGAGGCTTTGCTGTAACAATCTCTGATTTTTTTTTTGATTTTTTTTTTTTTTGCAACACTGTTGATGTAACATTGTTTTTTACAATACACATACTTAATGTAGTTCCAAACAGGTTACCACCCTACAGAGCTTTCAATTTAAAGCAGACAGATCTTGTAGAAAGGATGAAAAGAGAGATTATGTTCTTGTCTGCCAGAGAAGTCGTGGTTTTCCAGAGGACAGAGGACTGATGAAACAATGCAGTTTTTCCTGCATAAGTTATAATATTGATGCTTTTTAGCATCTTCATGGTAAAATCCTGGTCTTTGCTAGGATTTTATAATAAGACAGTGAATAACTAGTAATTATCCTCTAGTAAAAGAAAAGCTCTATTTTCAGTCTGTGCTTTCCTGCATAATACTGACATTGATGGAAGTTTAGAGAGATGGAAAGCTGCTTTAGTGAGAAGCTGGCTTGAAAAAGAAGGGAAAGGGAAACAAAAAGAGAAAACAGTTTTTTACCTGTTTCAGAGTGTTTTGCCATGACCTTTTCTTCTCAAGCCTTGCTTCTCTTCTGCGCCAAAACTTGATTTGAATTTGAGAATTACCACATTGTTTCCTTCCTAAAATTGTAACTGGCATTCCTAGAAAATTTGCTTTCCCAGAAAAGCCACTATGCGTAGGTTTCATATTCAGCTTTTCACAAGTGAGAAAAAGACATTTTCTTCAATAACCTACACTGCCAACCCTACCACAAAATGGTCTTAAGCTCATGATTCAATTGACCACCAGAACATATTCATCCAGATGTACATACTGTACTTAAATGAAAAGCCTCCAGAACGTAGGTTTGATCCTGGCCTCAACCAAGAGCGTGTAGAAGAAAGGATGCTGACATGAGCTGTCCCCTCTCATCCACATCTTGCACCTTTTTATGGCAGAGTGTGGATATGACAGGTGAATTCTAACACGAGTTACGCACATAGCAAGGCTGGTGAAGAATTCATAGCCAACACCTATAGATTTACTGGGGTGTGAAAGGGATGTGTATACTCTTATTGGCACCAGCCAGTATGGCATGTCATCCAGCAGCAAGAGATACTGCAGGACAATTCACCTTCTTTCCTCTTCCTCCTACCTCGTGTTAGAATGATATTGTATCTACCCCTGCCACAGTGTGCAACCACACAGTTCTGTGTGCTGGCAGTCAGGGGAGGTGTTGAAGGTGGTGTCACCTCCACCTCTTTGCCCCAGTTCACATGGAAGGGACGGCAGTGACAAAACTCAGGTGGTGTTGCTTACCATGAGCAACTCAAAACTGAATGTAACGTTTCAGCCCATTTTGTTGTGGCACTTCAAGTGTGCAGCGCTTCAGGCTCCAGCAGTCGTGGGTTCAGATTACACGTATGTCACCAAAAAAAAAAAAAAAAAAAAAAAAAGAGAAAAAGGAGAAAAAAAAAATCAAAGAATAGTTGCGGTGACTGATGTAATTAATTGAGAGTCCCATTCAGATGCAGAGCATTAAACAGATCTTGGAATTAGTAATACAGCAGAAAGAACAGAATGTTAAATATTTCCAGGGCAGAGACAACCTGACTTTTTACATAGTAGACTTCGTAGCCTGCTGCTTTAAAGCTTGCCCTGTCACTGTTGAAACAATGACTGCACTAAGTGTGAGGTTTGTGTTCATGCAGAATTCTGCACTCAGTGTCTGCCTAGGCCTAGTGGTAGTTGTATGTATTTTGCATATTTATGCAGTTGAGCCAAAGAACAAAAAAGGAAAAGGTGAGTTGCTAGAGGCACCCTAGCCAGGTGGGGTAGGAGGAGCAAGAAGGAACACTGTGGCCTGACAGGAGGAGATCATTTAGAACTACAGGGAAGAATGGTCCATAAAAGTTATTCAGGTGAAAAAGTTCAGTCCTTCTCTATTCCTGGAACAAGGCTACTGGAGCTGTATGAGTTTCAGATGCTGATGTGGACAGTGATTCATGGTGGGAGCCTCTGCAGGGTGCTCTGAAGCACCTTCTAGACCAGCCAGTTCCTCCAGTGACTGAAAAGGCGGCTTCAGGATTTTGCCTTCGTCCACTGAGGTTAATCTATGTGAATATTTCAAAGTTTTCATTTATCTCTTTTTTATCTCTTTCTGTAGATGTCTCATACAACATTTTCTTAAAAATGGAATCTTATTTCTTTTAAAATGCAGCTAACACATACCCTTCTATTGAGCAGTGCTTTAGAAACTTGTGGAGCCAAAGTTTGCACCCAGACTCAACCATGAATTGAAATCAAAGGACACCTTCACCATGGATTTGTCTAGTCCTTTTTTGAACTCAGCTGTGTTCCTGGCCGCCATATTATTCCATGGCAATAAGTTCCATGCTTTAATTTTATGTTGATTAACCCCAGCTAAAACAGATACAGGAGGCTCAAGATTGCTCATTTCAGAGGCTGTCAAGGTCCTCAGTTTCACTGGTCGCTTGTGTGTCTTGAGGTGCTGTCAGTGGTGAACCACAGAGATGCTGACTCTTCATGTACACCAGGAGCAGATGAGATCCAGGTAAGAGAAAGCAGTGTCATTCTCTACAAGACAGCCAAAGTTTCTACCAAATGCCCTGTTACTTTTTGTCATTTCTTTTTGTGCCATATATACCTTGAATTAAAATCTTCCTGAGCAGACACGCAGGGGTCTGTCTTTATTTGTGTGTCAGGAGACACACACGTGGCCCTGCCTGACTAGAACGATATGGACAAAGGGAGAAAAAATGACCATCTTTGGTCTGTCAGGCAGACAGTGAATATTTTGTTATCCTAATCATCAGAGTAGCAAGTTTTTTTGGAGCATTTAAGTCATGAATTATCATGCAGCTCCAAGAGGAAAACTTTGCCCTTTGATTGTTTTCCAAAGAAATGTTCTCAATTTTTTTTTCTGCCAAATTCATATTACAGATCATACTAACAAATTTTCCCAAGCCTTCTTGACCTCCTCCCTTCTTCAAAGTAGTGAAAGAAATTTCACTCATCACTGAGAGATGTTGAAGATTGCTAAATTTTGCTGATTTAGGAATTGAGTGAATGAAATAAGCTTACAAAAATGTAGATACTGCATTGCAGAATGCCATTAGCTCCATTAATAAGAAAAATGGAACTTGTGATATTTCTGCTATTTCTCAGTATGTTAGTAAATTGCCTGCTAATGTGTTATTAGGTTGGGGGTCTTCAGTGCTCCCTCATGTCAAGGCCAGAAGTGTGCATACGGTGCTGGGGAGTGCTAATTTGGGGAAGATTGATTTTATTTAATTCCCCCCCCCCTCCCCGCTATATCCTCTTCCTCCAGCAAATCTGTGTCTGGTTTTACCCAAGTAAGACAAGGTAAGAGCGATGCTTACTACATTACTTTGAATGATGCGTTTTATTTGGAGTTTGGAGTTCTCAACATTTAGTGCCACCACTTCCTCTGCTACTAAATCCTTTGTAGACAGATGAGTGAGCCTGACAAGCCTCTACCCTGAGTAAGGATTTTGGGGTTGTTTGTTTTCTGAATGAGCAAGGTGAGAGAAAGCCACCTCCCCTGTACTTTCCTGCTATTCACAATTACAGTCACATGTAATTGTCAGGACAATTTTGCCACTAACCAGTTTTTCACCGGAGTTTTCTTACAGGGTGGCTGTTCGGATAAAACCAGGAGTCAAATTTTTGTTGGTTCTGCTCTGAGATCATTCCAGCCTTTTTTTTGAAATGTCACATTTCAACTTAGCAAATTGCCAGTTCATGCAGCTCCGATGCCCCAGAAACCATTTCCAATGTTGTGCTATAAAAGCAGGACAGATACAGATCTCTTGACTGCATTTCAAAGACATACCTTTGGATTACAGGGGTGCAGGTGAAACTTTAATTCTATGGAACTCAGTGGAGAAATGTTCATTTGCTAACAAAGGCTCTTGCTTTAATTTTTTTTTCTTCTACTCCAATTTTCTGTGAGTAATGTAGATATGGGGGCTGATCTATTGAAGCAGCTGAATCAATTATTCAATTGAATTCAATTACTATCAGTGCCAATATTTCTGTGAAATTATTATTGTGTAGGGCTACATGAAGGTATGTCTTAGTTATGTATGACAGCTTTTGATTTTATCTCCCAAATCTAAATGATGGGGCTGATTTTTAAGTCCTTAATCTCAGTCTTACTAACTCCCTACTTAAGGAAAATGCTTCTTGATCTCAAGGGGTGTATTTACCTTGGTGTGACTCAGATAGGACAGAGGTGTCAGGCTTGGACAGCAGCAGCAGCCTGTCATGAGCCAGGTGGAGCTAGGCATGGACCAGCACTCGGGCAACAGGAGCCCCATCCTGAGCCCCCTGCTCCCCCCGTTGCCCACATCCACTCCTTCCACACCATGGGGGGGGGTGTCTCGCATCCACTGGTGGTTTTCTCTGAGTAAATGCAGAGCTTTAAGTGTGTGAGTCCATCAGGCTCAAAGCAGGAATTAGGATCTGTTTGTACCTCTCTGCACTGTGCTCCTAACAGGTTAAATACGTGTGTGTGTGTGTGTGTGTTACGTTATTGAGAAACAGAGTGATTTAGACGATGCACATTATTCCTCAGCTCTGTGTCAACAATCAAAAATGAGCTTTTAGATTTATTAGTTCCCAATCTTGCACCTATCTTAAATCATTACCATATAATAAGGACTCTATATGGTGCATTGTCAATAAAACCTAATATTGAGAAGATTACGGATCGTCTACTGCAAATGGAGAGCACTGTAAGTGATTTAGAGAATACGTGTCAAACGTTAAAGCTATCTAATACCTTCTAAAGTAGGTTGATACTCATAAATCTAAGATAAACGACCTGTAAAACCACTTAACAAGAAATAATACTCATTTAATCAGGCTTCCAGTGGAAAGACTGGGTAGGAGAGAAATTCATAAGGAATTATGAAATCTCTTCTAATTCTCTACTTTGTTGATAGAGAATGTAAACCTACATTTGATAAGTAATTTTAGTTACCTAAAACTGTTGTTGTAACAGCACTAAATTATGGCCCCACTGAAGAAAGGAAAAGACCAAAGGGCATCTCTTTTATGGTTTATTGAGCTCTCATTTTCCCAGATTCAGCACTGTGTGTATCAGATGGAGATAAAAAAGGTATTTATTGGAATTACCGCTTTGATGGGTCGTGGGGATGGGGTGTTGGATTGGCTTCTCTTGGTGTGGCTGTTCCTGTTCACCAACAACAGTAGGTTTGTTTAATGCACTCCCCTGGTAGGAGCAAGACATCATTTATTGGGACAAGCCTGGTTAAAACTATAGTGAAACAAACTGCATGTTGTTATGTAGTTTGAGTGGTAACTTGTACAAAGTTAGTTAACAGTATTTTCAGCATTTTGATCGTGAAGAAAATTCTGTTTTCTTTTCTACCTTTTTTTTTCCCCAAACGCATTTGAAAGGTGGCTAAATGTGAGCGACAGAAAAATTAGGTCATGATTTTCATTACCAATGTTCTGATTCTTCAGTTCTTGCGCAGACAAGACATCCATTCTCTTCAACAGGTTTTTACAGCCACTTGTTAATTCCTGTTCATCCTTTTGGCTTTGTGACTGCTCAGAGCTCAGCCTCACTGCCAGCATTTATTAGAACTTGATGCAGATCTTTTCTTGAAGCAACTGTAATAGTATATTTAGCCATGGAGAAATCTTTCCGAAGAGCAGTGTGCTGTGACTCATGTGACTCCGCTGCTGCTCTGTTGACCCTAGCAGACTTACTCATCGTTTACATAGTGGCAAACGAGATCAGATTCTGGCTTGATGCCTTATTTCACTTGATCCAGGAAATGTGCAACTTGCAAATGCATTTTAATTCAGTTAACATTTTTTAAGATAAACTGGGTGTTCAACGTCTTTCAGCTTAACAGTGAAAAATAAGGACGCCTAAATGCTGCTCCGAGTGGTATTAGTGAGTGAAATGCAAACGCATCTGATCCATATATAACTCATTTATACTGCAAAAATAACCAGGGTATGACATGATTGTGGTCAAAACGTTTTTTCACCTGTTTTTTTTTTTTTTTGCTTGCCCTCACAGAGGGCTTGCACACCGAGTTGTAGCAGGAGTGTTTGAATTGGTTGGTTTTGTGACAAGGGTGCAGCCTTAGTAGCAAATTTCCATTGGTTGGGAATTTTTGAGATACTGAAGTCTATCCAAAAAAAGCTTGTTGATTTTCTTTCTACTTTCTTTTCGGCTGGCATAAAGCTCGAGTCATTTTACTAAAATGCCAGTTAAACTGAGCATACATTAAAGGAAGATCATTTCAGAAATCTGTCAGCCTTGGGAACATTGCTTTTCTGTTTCCTGAGAATACCTAGGAGTAATTGGGTTTGCTACTCAGAGGCGGAGCAGCTGTTATGTGTGTGTATTGTAGGTGCATTGTGTGTGTGGTATATTTATTATTAGTTAAAAAAATAAAAATCAGAGGCAATAGCTGGACTGACTTTTACCTGGTGGCTGGTGGTTGCAGGCTCTGTAGTGTCTGGATGTTGACAGAGAGCAGGGAAAAACACATGATTGAGAATTGGAGAAGCCTCTGAGAACTGGAAGCTGAAGTCTTCAATCACGTAAAATGGCTTGTGAAGGGCAGAATTGCTTGGAGCTGATCAATTTTTATTTTGATGTCAGTGCTTTTTAAAATCTATGTTTGGGACTAGGGAACTAAGAACTAAGGGAACACAGAAAGAGAATGATGTTAGGTAACTATTTATTAGTTATTTTATGCCAGTCAGGTAATAGTTATTTTATGGGTGTCAGGTATCTAGCTAACTACCTACTTTATGGTAGTTAATTTGTTGACAGGGCTGGGAGATGCAGGTGGCTCAGACCAGTTGGAAATGGGATTTGATTAGGTGTCGATAATTTGCATTGTTGAACCATAGAGGGCAGCTAAACAAGCAGACAGGACTGTGGGGCACATCCTCCACTTACATCAGGTGCAAAACCAGTGAGGGGGCCTTAGCAAGGCTTACCCCAGCGAAGGACCTGCCTCCTCCTCTTCCACACTGCCTCTGGGAGAGACCTTCATTCCTCACTTATAAGCAGGCAGATCACACATGCACACATGCTCCTCGGCTATAATTAAATTAAAATCTCACTAATTTGGAAGCATACCTATCACGTTCTCTTCTAGGAAGAAACTATTATTTCTTCTTTTATTCTTTTCTGCTTGAATCCCAAGCTATCAATGGCTTTCAAAGAAAAAGGAGTTTTTCTTTAGAAAAAAAAGTCTATTCAAATTATTCATGATTTATATCAAGAAGGGACCTTTCCTCTTTCAACTAGCAAAAAAGGGAGAGTTTGATCTTCCTCAAAATCATTTGAGAACCTTGTGCGTTTCTTCCCAGAACTAAAACTTTCTTAAAAAGCTTCGGATATTCAGCAGAATAATGACTATTGCATAATTGAAGCTCGATACAATACCATGGGGCTAATAAATGGTCTCCTGGTTCTATAGAAAATGTAACAAATCATAATAGCACTTATTGGTACTAGGCCAGGCACAAATGACAAAGCTGCTTTTGAAAGCGAGTTGTGGCCAGAAATACTCTTGGACCAAAATCATTCTCTTGACTGTCAGGGGGACATTTGCTCCCTTTAATTTTCAGCTTAGATTTTATGTTGAACCTGCAACACTGAATAAAATCAAGCCCGACAGAGCTGCTACTGCAACTGTTACAGATGTAAATGTGAAGGCCATTTAAGACAACTCTGTTTCCCTGAAGATGTTATTTGGAAATTATGCAGATTATATTAAAAATGGCTTGATATGTCCTTATTGTGTATTTTTTAAAGGAAGAAAAAGATGCTACACTATTAAGTGGTTTATTAACATTTATGAACAGCTCTTTTACTTAGAAAACAATTGTTCTATTTTGTGCTGTGAAGCTGCCTGTAAACAACCAGCAAAGGGGTATACTGCTTTGTATTTTCCATGGAGAAAATATCAAATTCAATTGATTAATCAAAGAGGACATTCTTTGATGGAAGGGAACCTTTTCAAACTTTATTAAAAATATTGAATAAACCATGAGCAATCAAAGTTCATAATCTGAACTCCTGCTTTACTTTCTCGGATACAGTAAACCTTCAAAATAACTCATAAAGCAGGAGATAAAATGTCTGTAATAAAAAAAAAAAAAACGAACCAACGCTCAGAGCAGTGTATTCCAAAACCTCTATCTCGATCTGGATCTCTGCTACACCATTGCGGCTTCACTGATTTTACTGAAGTCACCCTGTGTTTCCACTGGAGAGAATGATAATAAGAATTGAGCCTTGGACCTTTTTTTCAGTGACTAATTCAAAAGCATCATCGCACCCTGTGTCTTTTCATAGAGGGTTTTACCCTTATTCTGAAAGAAGAAATGGAAGAAATGAGATTGCTATCAGCAAAGCTGCCTAGTGATTAAAGATAATCTAGGTATGACCTGCAGGCTGAATGACTGTCCCTTCTGTTCCAGGAGGAAAGTAAATGTATGGCCAAATCCACTCAGGATGGCTGGTGGGAATGAAGACAAGTGATATGAAAATTCCCAGAGCTGAGGAGAAAACAGAACTCAAACAGGTGGGACTGGTGTGTCACTATCCTCCAATCAGCACTGAAATCATTGGCCCTATGTGAAATATTATGTGTAAAACCATCGTGCTGTTCAAGATCCTATTCAAGTGGATGTTTGCAAATAAAATGCTCATATTTAGCAGCAGGAAAAAGTTATTGGAATGCTTCCAGGTACGCTGATGGGAGGAAGAAAACAATTGAGGGAAAGAATAATTGAAGGTATACAGGCAAAGAGTGAATGAGAGGAAGTGAACACAATGATTGATCACGGCATAGAAATCTGATGCCATTTTTACTTCGGTGACAAGGTAGAGCATGCTCAGAATAAGAAGCACTGACACAGCACAGAAAGTGAGAGAAAGGTGTCCTCTGTGGCCACAGGGGCTCAAACGTACAGACTTCAGTGAGACCCCAGGCAAGCAGTTAACCTAGGGGGCTATTTAGAACAGCAACAAGATGAAATGTGAGGATTTCATGGGCACCCTCTGTAATCTTTCTTTTTTTACAGTGCCTTTCTATGTTGTCCTCTCCCTGTCCATATTCCAAGGAGAGGTGGGAGGGCAGAGCTGATTGCTATGCCTTAGTCAGTGCACCAGGGGATTTTCACAACTGCACCAGACAGAGAGATGAGGGTGGGTAAGGGGCAGCTCACAGTCTGGGGTAACCTCCACCTGGAAGGTGGGATGGAGAGCAGGGGAGGGGAGAACATCTGATGGGACCCAGCAGAGACTGTTTAAGACCTTTGCTCTGAAGGGAGCAGCTCATCATTTTTTTTAGAGTAGCACTCCTGACCCAATGGGGGAAAAAAAAACAAAAATAAAAACAGGCCCCCTCCCACCCCTTGAGCTTTTGGGGCAACTCTTTTGCCTGAAAGAAGTGTTGGGGATCTGTCAGCAAAGCCTCTGTCTCTGATTGAGTCCTCCTTTGCTCTCAAGGTGAAGACTGTCCTTGGGAGCAGAGAGATTTGCAGTGAAGACCCTTGCCAGTACCCAGGCAGGATAAATACAAAACCTCTAAAACTCTTGAGTTGTTTGGGTCAAAAGAGATCATACTATATAAAAAGCAGCCTTCCTACATGTCATCCCATCCTATGCAGCACTGCTGTTGAAAGGGCCTATCTGAAAGACTCAATTCTGATAAGACAACACATTAAAAACAAAAAAAGACACTTTATTTAGAAAAGAAGCCCTTTCACAGAGTGACAGATGAATGTAGTGACAGACTAATATAAATTTTAAAACCTGAACGTTATCCTCCAAGGGGAAAGAGCTGCTAAATACACATGAAAAACAAAAATGGCAGAGAAAAAACTCTGACAATGCATTGCACAGAATCATTTATTAGGTCTCTGTAAGTGATCATTTACATGAAACTTGCATTTAATCCAATATTCAACCATTCCCTTTTATCTTCTGGCTGCATGTGTTTGTGGGAGACAGTGGTCCCTCATTCTGTCCTATCTCCTTTCCCATACAAAGCTGGGTTTTTTACTGGAGCATACGTGCAGGGGGACATAGGGCAGAGAAGGAAATTTGAATATCCCAGTTTTAAACTCAGCTCTCTTTCTGATTCTGGCTTAGACCAAAAGAGGAAAATGACCACCTCTGTTTTAGAGGCGAGCAAGTTCTTTCAAAAACAAATAAAACCTCAATTGTCCTCTTGGCAATACAGCACTTTTGGGTCAAAGCAGAGGGGAACAGCCTGTAAGCTATAATGTGGTCTAGGGTGCACAGAAATATTAGCTTCATTACACTCTGCAGATGTACCCTTTCTGGGATGTTAGCAATGGCTCTTGGGCTAAGCACAGAAATTATTTACTTGTGCTGCTATTGCTGAAGCACCCAGGTGAAGTATTTCAAAACTAGCCCCGTGTATCTGCATGTGTAACAGTCACTGAAATAGTTGCACTGTGAACTCAGCTTAATACCCTGGATTTCTGCTAAAAACTGTTGCACACCTGGGTTGAGATCTAGAGCCATCTCCTTGACCTGCTCCTAGGAGTACCTTGCTCAGAGAAGTCAGCGTGATGTGAAATGGTCTCCCCTCTCACAAGAACGTGGCTTGTGGCTCCTCAAGGCTACATTGACACCTCTTGACAAACGTGGGTTGATGGCACGGGTATAATATTTGCTTTGGAGATCTCTGAAAATCTGAGTGCTTCTTTCCTCATGTATCCCCTTGTGGTGCATGCCCAGCTGTCCCGCTAGTCTCCACCACTGATCTCAGTGAGTGACAACCAAAGGCATTTCAAACTGAGAGGAGATGTTTAAATACTGTCAGGAACAACAGATAAAATGACCTCAAAAAATCCCACATAAAGTCCTTTGTTATTTTCAAGGCACTTTCCCAGCTTGACACCTTTGCTTTTTTATATCCAATATAAAATTCAAAATGTTTTATTCCAGTGCAGTACATGAATATAAAATATAAATATATCAAACCTCACACTACCTTTTTTGTGCTACTGCTTTGAAAAAGGACCTGAAGTAAACTCATATAAAAATCAAGAACATTATCAAGAAAATTCCAGTTCTCAAACTTTTGTTCCCTGTTGTCTTGTATGTATTTAGAATAACTTTTCTCAAGCAAGCATGCTTACAGCAGTAAAGAACAACTTGGGATCTGTGGGCGACAGCTCAGGACTGTTTGGGGATGAGTGCAATGAGGTATTTTGGGGTCCCACACAGACAGACTGGCTGTCCATTACCTCCCCTGAAACACAATCCTCCTGACACCTGTGCTGCTCCTGCCCGTGCCCTCTGCTGCTTTCCTTTGCACATCTTGTTGGTGTATGCCAGTTGTTACCAACCTCTAGCCAAAGCCAGAGGTTTTACAGCTCTTACACAGCTGCTGAAGGGGCAGAGCCTGTTCCACTCACCTTTACATCCTTCCTAGGCTCCATATTGCTCCCAGATGACCCTCCTCTATCACCTCTCCTCTATCTTTGTTACTACTATTACCTGTCTTACAGATACTGCTGGAGAACGAACTTCCACGGTGCTTCTGTGCAGAGGGATCTGGACAGGCTGGATGGATGGGCTG
>BJBW01023116.1:0-10926 GCA_004320125.1 Scolopax mira
CCTGGGTAGCCCATTCCAATGCTTAATAAACCCTTAAGCACTGATCAGATGTGATGCTAGAGCACTAGGGGCTATGGACTCTGACCAGTTTGTGGAGGTAATTGTAGCTGTGGGTTGTATCATTAGGATGACGACACTGCCCACTGCTGCTGTTGAGGAACTTCCCAAGACTGCTTGGTAGGATTGTGCGAGACGATGGCAATTTTTGAAAGTAGAGAGGTTTAGGATGGAGATAAGGAATCAAACCCAAAATCCTTTTGAGGATCATGAAACACTGGAGTGTGTGTCCCAGAGAGGAGGTGGGATGCCTGAGCCTTGAGGTCAGCCTTCAAAACCTGAGTGGCCCTTGGGTGTTCATATGTATATCCATTGCCCTGCCCTGCCCCTGTGGTTGGAAATAGACATCCTCAATCGCCTTCCAGTAGGAGCCATTCTGTGGTTCAGTGATTGGTATGATCAGGTATGAAAGGAAATTCTAAGCCTGGAAGTCTCAGCACTGGCAGAAACAAAGCTGCGAGAGTGGAAGGTGTTGATGACACTCACACTAATATTTCATGAAGATCAGATCTACATGCAGCTTCTCAGTATACTGAGGCAGGGACAATGTAGATGTGAAGAGGCCTCCAAAGGTTGTGTCTCTTGTCCTCTGTCTCACTTCCACTAATTTTATCTGGACTAGGTGTAAATATAAATTTAACTGCTTTCAAATAAGTGAATATAACAGCTTGCATGTGAAGGAATTAAATCAATTTAATTTTAAATAAAAATCTCACTCCCTTCCTCGCTTTGAACTTTGCAACCTATTGAGATCTGTTCATGCCATTTGCCACAAATGTTTTGGGCTGCAATGCCCAAAATTCCCAAAATGACCAGTAGACCCTCATAACCTCTGCCTAGGGACCCATGGGAACATATGATCTAAAGAATTGATGCGTAAGATTACTTGCATTGCATGGTTTTTCTCCTTGCTCACATAGAACTTAGGGGAGGCAGATTGGTATTTAGGAGCTAACGTAATTTGTAGTCATTGCTAAATGAGTACAGTGTTCTATTGGGAGTCTGAATGAAGAGTGCATTCTCTAATTATGTGCCTGGATTCTTTATTTTCATCAGATATTTCAATATATGTCGCCTCATGTGATCAGCAAGCCCTTACCTTCCCTGAGGACAGGTGGTTTTTCATGGCACAGTGCAAACATACAAAAGAAAACACCACGGAAACATAAAAGTCAAATTTATTCTTGGTCTTGATACTCCTGAGTACATCTCTTGAAGGGACAGGGAATCCAAGACAAGCAGCACTTTGCCACACAGCTAAGGAGGAGACGCTGAGTATTTCCACTTGGAGTCAGCTGCTCTTGTTCAATTCAGAGCCAGTCCAGATTCCAGACGGTGCAGAGATAGAAAATGTATTTGTTCCAGAAGGTGTTCCACCATTAGTTATAAAAAAGTTTAAAGGGACAATGTAGCTCTTCTTTTCTCTTGAGCCACTTTGTGACATTGGTTATTTTCTTGACTAAAGGCGCATCTGAATAATTAGAATACCAACTGCATTACTGCATGAATAGACTGTTCATGAGAAGAAATGTATCTCTGCAAGATGTATGTCTGAATGACCAATAAAATTAGCCTTTAGCTAGCTAGCTAGATTTTAGAATTTGAAAAGGAAAGCCAGAAGAAAAAAGAAACTGAATGCAAACAGAAAAGGAAAACATAAAATTACATAAAATAAAATTAATTGTTAATTAAAAAGTAAAAGGAAAATTGTTAGCATTGTGCACAATAAGCTGACAGGTCTCATTGATCCCATATTTCACCGCAGCAAAGACTTCAAAATAATATGAGGTAATTTTATGATGAGCATACTACCACCAGAGGTAAACCTCTTCTTCTTCCTCCCGAGTGCTGCCCAGTAAGCTAATATATCCCCTTGCTGTAAGGTCTATGCCACTTTCGCCATAGGCAAGGAAAAGAATTTTCTGTCACAGTTGTTGAAGACTTCAGGGGTGGAAGGAAGGAGAGAGGGAACTTCACCTTCTGCTGAGGTAGAGCTCATTGGCCTCTGCCTCAAGCTGGTCCAGGCTGGATCTGATCCAATAACATAGGTTTTCTCATGCAAGCTCGCACCACAGTCATCTCCCAGATACTCTGAAGGCAGAATCCACCAGTGGACACTGTGGTATCACATGTTTCTTCAAAGGTGTAAAGGCCTTTCGTTGTATTCTCCATCTGTTTCTGATGCTCTGATACTCTGAAGGCAGAATCCACCAGTGGACACTGTGGTATCACATATTTCTTCAAAGGTGTAAAGGCCTTTGGTTGTATTCTCCATCTGTTTCAGTTTTAAATGTATTGGTTCTTCTTCATGTATTTTGGCACAGTGTTGTTTTTGTTGATGATGCTGCTTCTGTTGATTTTAACCAGACAGCTGGGTTGGCTTAACCAAGAAAGCTTGAGAAGGGCTGCCTCATGATAGCATAATTGTTCCCAACTTTAATCCTTTAAATTGTGTTATTTTTCCTATAGAAAAACAGCTTAGTTTGATGATTATGCTTCTAATTGTAGCATCATTATTTTAATAAAATAAGCTTTAGCAAAAAAAAAAAGCTTAAATACTGCAGAATGTTTTTTTTTCCC
Organism: Scolopax mira; assembly: GCA_004320125.1. Taxonomy (NCBI): domain Eukaryota; kingdom Metazoa; phylum Chordata; class Aves; order Charadriiformes; family Scolopacidae; genus Scolopax; species Scolopax mira. The sequence continues at coordinate 2,638 of BJBW01023116.1, forward strand.
ACGAGAACTTGCATTTTCACATATTTAGTACTAATAACATAAATGTGAGTTTAAGAACCTACCTTCATGGCACTACTAACACAACAGAGATAGCCATGTCTCTATTAGACCAACACCAGAACGTCTGTACAGGAAACTCAACTTATTTCTCTCCTTTATGCAGATGAGCTCATACCAGAGTGCACAGGTGTGCCTTCGAAGAGGCCACTTTTCAGGAGGACTGTGATATGAAGGCATCCTGCTTGTGACAGAAAGAGTAAGCCAAGGGGACAGGCAAGGGGAACTGACAAGGGAGAATAGCACAACGTGTTGCCTCCACATTTTCCCCTGTGTAAATTTGGGAAGCTGGTTAGATCTGCTTGCTGAAGGCACACAGATAGTGAATATCTATCTCTTCTCTTAAAGCTAGAATGGCATCTCCTTGTACTGGGAAGAAAAAACCTAAAATTCTCATGTTTGGTGTACTCATTCCTGTGATAGAAGAAAATCACATAGAATTGTGAATCAATAGAAGAAATTAAATTTCCAATTTCCCTCTGATAATGGCCTGCATAACCAAATTAATATATTTTTTTTAATTTTCCAAAAAGAACGGACAAGAATGTTACTTTCCATGTCTCATATCAGATTGTTATTTATTCAAGAAAAAAGAAACTAAAAGATGCCATGTCCCCAGCCAACCATTCATTACTTGGGTATCCGATGTCTTAAAACAGCCCCATATCAGCCTGTAACAGTTAGAAACATAGAAAATTAGAAAAATATATTTCTGCCAGTTTCTTCCTTGAGATTTCATTTTGAAGTGGGAACACAGAGGGGCCAAGACTGCAGTCATGAAAAGGGGAGGTCAGGGGAAAATACTTTCCTCTCCAGTTAATCTCTACCAGCAAGGGCACAGAGCCAAGGAGAAGTCCCTGCAGCCTACAGGTCCCTGGCCCAGTGCGGGGCAACTCTTTGCAGGAAGGTGCCTCCCAAATGCATAGTGTCTCAGAGTTATCCCAGGCCCATCTCTCACTGAAGTGATGTCTGGCTCCTGAATTGCAGTCATTCTTTTTTTTTTTTTTTTTTTTTACTTTTCTGTGGTTAAAAATCTTTTTGTATCTGAGTATAAATCAACAGATAATCCATAATGAAGGAAACAGAAAGAGAGAATTAAAATAATCTTATGAATCAGAATAGAAATATGTTGATAGAAACAAACAATCATCTATGCTGCTTCATCTGCTTCCAGTGGCTACTGTGTGCCACTGGAAGAAGAACAGATAAGAGCTAAGAACAATATCTCAGCTTTGATCTAATTGTTTGGTTAGTCCATCTTTGACTTGAAGCAGGCTGTTGTGGCTGGAGGCTCATGTAGAGCTTGTTATTGATTTCCTAAAGAAAATCTGATGAGGAGGAAAGGTGGGAGAGGGGACAGTAAGAACTGTAGCTTGGTGCCAGTGAGGCTGTCCTGGGTCTGGTGGGGATAAGGTTAATTCTTCCTAGGAACTAGCAGGGACACAGGTACTCCATCCCACGTGAGCCATGCCTGTTGGGGGTGGCTGGAGCCAGCAGGGGAAGGGGAGGGACAGGTAGTAGGGGGGAAGAGGAAGTTCCCCCGGGGGAGAGGGAGCAGGAAGAACAGGGCAGTCGGGGGCATGTTTCGTGTGGTCAGCAAGTGGCAGTATTATAATCATGGTTGTGTATTCCTCTGTCAGTGTTACTGTTGTTGTTTCTTGCGCCCTTTGCTGTTCTGTTAAATTGTCTTTGTCTCAGCCCACGAGTTTTGCCTTTTTCTTCTGATTTTCCCCTCCTGTCTGCAGTGGCAGTGGGGGCTCTGGTCTGTGCGAGCAGCTGCCACATTTTCCTTTGTTGCTGTGTGAGGCCAAACCATAACAGTGGCCTAGCTGAACGACTTTTCAGTCTATTTGGATAAGGTCTGGTCTGAGGTGTCTAATGATACCGTTTTACGTGAACTAAAAATGTTATTTTTTTTCCTTTTTTTAATGTTCTATGTATTTTCAGCCAAATCCCCAGCTGACTGTTACAAGCCTCTTAATTCCAAGAGTTTAAAATGTTCTGCGAATGCCTCGGCCAGGAGTGCTGCAGGAAGGAAAACCTTGTCCCCCAACTTGTCCTTGCCAAAATGTTGATCAGCATTGTTCCAAGAGTCACAGGCTGCATCCACTTTCTTTCATATGCTGAGGCTGTTGGATTTAGTTTTCTTCTCACATATCACAAATTTTCTTCATCAGGCAGGAAGAAAGGGAAAACCTGAATAACTAAACTGACTAAAGGAATAATTGAGTAACTGATAGGAAAAGTTGGTTGCTTTTACTTCTAATTGTTTTAATCAAGTAAAGGAAGTTTTTTGGTTTATTGCTTATAGATCCTTCTATCTTGTTCTGTGAATCCCAGCACTGGACATACCCCAGCACTCCAGGTATCTCTCTACAGGCTAAAGGGGAAGGATCACCTCCCTCGACCTGCTGGAAATGCTCCCCCTAATGCATCCTGGAGGTTGTTGACCTTTTTTGCCAGATGGACAGGCTGCTGGGTTATCGTCAGCTTGTTTTCCACCAGGACCCCAAGCTCCATTTCTGACAAGATGCTTTTCAGTCAGCCCACATTTTGCATGGGTGCATGGGTTTGTTTCTCCCCAGAGACAGGACTGAACATTTCCATTTATTGAACACTATGAAATTCTTCTCTGGCTAGCTCTCCAGCCCCCTGAATGTCAGCACACCCAACTGGCATGTCAGACACTTCTTCCAGTTTTGCATTACTACCAAACATGTTGAGAGTGCAACCTGCCCAGTCATTCAGATCATTAATGAAGAAGTTAAGCAGTATTGGCCCCAGAACTGATACTCATATTCCACTCTCCCCACACACTGACCTGCTCAGTGTAGAGTTAGCTAGAGCAGGTTGCGCAAGACGACATCCAGTCAGATTTTGAATATCTCTCAGGATGGAGGCTCCACAACCTCACTGGGCAACTTGCTCTAGTGGTTGACCATCCTGGCAATTAAACAAAGGTCTTTCTCATGATTCACTCAAAATGTCTGTATTTCTGTTTGTGTTCATGGTCTCTTATGCTTTCATCACTGAATAGAGAAGTCAGAGAGAGCAGAAAAAGGCTGGGCAGGCAAGAGTGAGAACAAGCAGAGGGAGAGCCCAGGGTAACTGGAGGAAAAGAAGGTGCGCCATAGCACCAGGGTAAACCCAACAGAGACTATTGCCAGAGTGAAGCAAAAAAAAAGACTAATTGTATTGCAGCTGACATTATTATTCTAGGAGGTCATATTCTGTTTTCAGGCATCTATTCAGAAGTGTTTTGATCTAGATTTAAAAAGCTAGTTCCAACCAGAAAAGCACTCAATTAAATTTAAGGAAGTGATTATTTCTCACTGACCTCAATTGGATAAAGGTCCACTCAAAGACAAGCACCATGATCACCAAGGACGTCTGTCAGAACTGGAGCCTATGAACTATGTTTATATTAAGCCAAGCACATGCCAAACGCTAAGATCATCACCCCTCAACGTCTCACATCAGATGTCTGGGTAAACACAGAATGTGTCTTACCAGCCCATGCTTGTTTTCTTCCCATGAAAGCCAAGGTATAGTGTACTTGACTGGGGCAGGTACTCCCACACTCCCCACCCCACACCGACATGTGGCCAAGACCTATACCCACAGCAGCAGCTTATAAGTGTTTCTGAAACTATTATCATGAAGCAGCCAGTGATGGCTATGTAAATCCAGAGGCTTCTCCAGAGTTTCTTCTATCAATAACAGCCTAGCTGGCCTCAGTCTGACTCATCACATGTCAACGGTACAATTTTACTTTGTATAATCTGCATTTCATTCATGCCAATGAATGCAGAAAATGCATACACAAAACTTCTGCATGTAGGTTAGGACTTGCACTTTCAAGAACTGTCAGGCTCTTAACCTTAAATACCAGCTACCTTTTCTTTCAAGATGTTCACTGTCTGAATCAGCATTTGGTGTACATCTTTGTATTTTTTTCTGAAAACAACAAAGAAGGGGTTCACATTTCCTGAAAGAAACATTAAATAATGAGAGAAAATAGTTATTAAAATCAGACCATGCTTTTTAATGGCTTGTAGAAAACCATTCTGTTCAAAACTGAAAACAGAACACTCCCACAGCTCACAAGGAGCCAACACATATTTTTCACACCATGTCAGATATTAGATGGGAGACAGATGACTTAATTATCTTCTCCAATGCACTCTTAAAATCACAGCCAGCAAGAGTAACATCTTAGTTTTACTTGCCAACACATCTTCTTGTTTTCTTTAGAGTGTTGGAGACTGTTCTACACTACTAGAACAAGACACACACATGAAAGGAGAGGGACAACAAAGATGTGGGTGTCCTTCTGACGTGTGAATTTCACAGGGTGCGATCAGTCTTCACAAGGCTTTTTGTGAGCAAGTGATAATCCCCCTCACTGATCAGAAATAGGCTCAACCAGCTACAAATATCGTAATTCCAGTGACTTGACCCGAGGAATCAATACTCAGAGAACTCAGAAGAAGCCACTTCAGATTTTATTTCAACCAGATAAATTGTAGGCCACAGTGAATGTAATGCCCATCAGATGTAAAAGGATCAGAAAGGCACTGTAAGGTGTAAGTAGGTCTGAAATCTCAGGAAGTGGTTGTTGGATTACAAGTGTGCTCTGCCCTTATCCAGACAAATGGTTTTTGGACTTCTGCTTTTCTGTCAAGGACAGGCCACAGAATACTGAGATGAACAAAATAAAGGCAAGGAAATAAATTACTAACTTCAAAAAGCATAAATCATTGGACTCAAGTAGTAATTTGTTCTCTTGGGCATCTTGAGTTTGGGGCAAACAGTCAAATTTTCTTCACAGCCTCTTGTGCTTCCTTGTGATTTCAGTACCCTGAAAGAACCTCAGCACTTCCATTCCTGTCAGTCATTGCTAAAATGTGCAAACCACACATTTGTTACGGAGTACTTTCCTCCTCAGTACTCCTCCTACTCAGTCCATTTTCTTTACATCAAGGTACTTAACACAGAGAAGTCTTCTACATTAGTATCCACAAGCAGAAAGATACTCTACTTTTGTATCATTGGCTTCATGTGGAGGCAGCTGTTTCCATGAGGCAAACTATCTGTTTCATACCAAGACCTACTCTATTTCTAACACAGCTATGGTACCAAAGAGTACATGGAGCAAGATGTAAAAAAGAAATTTTCTTGGGCTAAGCTTTAGCAACAATTAAAGCATATTCTGCATTTCGGCATCTTTCATGGCTTATTGTTACCCCCTTTGAAATGTTACAAGAATGTGGAGTTTTTCAACAAGTCATTAAGCACTACTGAATTATTAGCACCTCTTAGAGAATTTATGATTTCATCTACACACTATTTGTCTCCATGGTAACAAAACTTTAGTGTAACAGTACCGTTAAAATATGATGTATTTTGTTTCCTCTATGCCCTAGTGAAGGCATTAACTAATAAGAGTCATGCTAGAACAGTGACCTCATTGTAAATAATTTCATAATCAATTCCTTTGAATCTCTAGACTCACTCTGTTTTCAATAAACTTTACAAGAAATTTTACATTCCAAAAAGGCGATAATTAAGTGCATGGTATATGTATGCAACATAACAAAAAAAGTATTAGAAAATATGAAGTGCTTACAAAAGAATACATTTTTGTATGTATTCTTTGATAATTGTCTTCTAGAAAAGAAACAATACCTATTTGAATAAAGTAGTAGAGCTATAGTCAAGAGATTCTGGGTTAGGATTTCCACTTACAACTTTTACAGTGACGCTGAAATCAGCTCTGCTGACTTCCACTTGACAACCATCTGTTGTTTCGCCTGTAAAGCTACCTTTCTGAAATTTTATCAGACCTTCTCTTACATATGAATATTTGAAAAGCCAATTACTTTTTCTGCACTTGCACAGTACTGCGCACAGAAATGTGCAGAGGTGGCTGACCATTACTTAAAAGGAATGTAAAGGCATTAAGTGTTTGTAATACCACTAGTAAACCCTTTGGAAAACTATGGAGTTAGAGATATTTTTGTTTATACAGAATTAAGCTGCCACAAAACCACCACATGCCATCAACATATAAACCTGGTTACTTAAAAATGTCAAAGTCTGAGCTGGTTCCTTGGTTCCTAACAGTGTGTCACAGTAGCTTGCTTTCCTTGCAAACAAAATACTGATTGGTATGAGTGTGGAGGCAGCAGAAACGTAAGGAGAAATGAAAGACCTGGGTAAGTTATCTCTACTGTTTATGTGTTTCAGTGAACAATGATGGAAAGAGTCAAGAGAATTGGGAAAATTTTCCCTTATGCTTCTCAGACTGTGACTGCTTTAAGCACTGTCCAGGTGGAAATTCTACTTATGATAGTTTAATTTTCTTACTGATACTTGATATACCTTTCATTCAGTTACTATTAACAGGTTCATGAATAATTTTTTTCAGCGTTCTATGGTTGATCCAATGATCTTTTTAGCCTCAATTTTTAAAATGTATGTTTCACTATGTACCTGTTAGTATCCTTCTGTGTTAATATTAGCATGTGTACTACACAGGTGTATTTTGGAAGAGTTAAGGTCAACACTTGGCAAAAATCAGATCTTAGGAGTATTGGTTAATAACTAAATATATTATTAATGCCAAAACCAAAAGTGGCACCTATCTCTAGTCATTAGAGCTAGAGCTCTAAATTTACCCTCTTCTTCTGTATAACTCTGCCTCAGGCATATGTAAAGTCCTAAAAAGACATACAGGACTAAAAAATACACCATATATGCAATTATAAAGGCAAACAGTAGTAATCCTTCATGAATATGATATTTATGTGTGATTTTGGATATTGAAAAGAAAATCTAATATGGAATACTTATCCCCAAATAAAAAAAAAAAAGGTTTGACTTTTTTGAGAGAGACATTCACTATAAAACACATAACTTTATACTACCTTTATTACTATTCCCTTTAGTATATATTTGAGTAGCTTAACAAGAATATTTGCATTCTAAAAAGCTCTGCTCTTGAGACCACTCTTCGTGCATTGTTTAGGCACCATATTTTAAGATATGATACAGTTAAGACAAATCAGGAGGCAACACTAAAATAAAGAGTTCCAAGAGTCCCAAAGAGACCACTTTGGTCTCCTGAGAGATCTGATTGGGAGCATAGTGTAGGAAAAAGAACTGGAGGGGAGAGAGGCTCAAGAGGGCTAATTGGTTTTCAAGGATTGCCTCCTCCAAGCTCAGGAGAGGTGCCTCCCAAAAAAGAATGAGTCAGGCAAAATACCCAGCAGGCCTGCGTGGATGAATAAGGAAGTACTGGAAAAGATCAGAACCAAACAGGAGGCCTATAGAGGGGCCTATAGGCAGGGATGGCTAGAATGGGCAGAATACAGAGAAATGGTCTGAGAGGTCAGGAATGAAAACAGGCAAGCGAAAGCCCAGGCAGAACCAAGTCTAACCAAGAACATCAAAGAAAATAAGAAAAACTTCTACGGATATGTCAGGGAAGCCACAAGAATGATCATAAGGATGGAGCACCTCTCCTGTGAAGACAGGCAGAGAGAGCTGGGGTTGTTCAGCCTTGAGAAAAAAAGGCTCCAAGGAGACCTTATAACAGCCTATAAATATCTGAAGGGAGCCTACAGAAGAGTTGGAGAGGGACGCTGTTTGCGACGAAGTGTATGGACAGGAGAAGGGGCAATGGTTTTAAATTGGAAGAGGGGAGATTTAGATTAGACACCAGAAAGAAATTCTTTACAGTGAGGGTGGTGAGACACTGGAACAGGTTGCCCAGGGAAGCTGCAGATGCCCCATCCCTGGAAGTGTTCGAGGCCAGGCTGGATGGGGCTTTGAGCAAACTGCTCTAGTGGGAAGTGTCCCTGCTCATGGAAGGGGGGGTTGGAACTCAATGATCTCTAAGGTCATGTCCAACCCAAACCATTCTATGATTCTATGATTCCATGATTCTATGATTCTGTGATCCTGGTTGGGTGGTCTATAGCAGATTCACAGCACAAAAGCACCCCTGTTAGCCTTCCCTTTCATCCTTACCCATAAACAGTCCACTTCATCCCCAGTAGAGGTGGGAATGAGGCCTATTCTTTAGGGCATTGTCCAAATGCATAGTTTTTAGGCATTGACAGGCTTGGAGCATCTCTCCAGGAAGCTGGTTCCACTGTTTCCCTACTCAGGGAAGGGTGGGCGTAGCTGCAGGCAAAAGGGGTAGAAAGTGACAGAGGTGGGGATGAG
>BJBW01023118.1:245-23723 GCA_004320125.1 Scolopax mira
TGTCTCACCACCCTCACTGTAAAGAATTTCTTCCTGATATCTAATCCAAATCTCCCCTGGGAGATTTATCAAGCAATTACCAAAATTTAGTGGTACGAATGTCAGATACCCCACAGTGTTACAATATCATTCACTTCAGCAGATTTATAGAGATAATGCGGAAGACACAAAAAATGAAGCTGTGTCAATAGTTTTTATTTTAAGAAGATGAACTGCAACAGAATAATGCCTGCTCTTCAACAGATGACTGGTCTTATGTGTGAATACACATGCATGCTTATAGATGTTGGATGCATGATTCCTGTGTGTGTGACTGTCATTTATTAGGCAAGCTTTTCATTCATATTACAGAATTGAAAATTCCAGAGGGGTGATTCTTGCTGGCTTCAAGTCATATCTTCCTCTCAACCCTCTACTCGTTTGAATTTTAAATAAAAGAGAGAAGAAAGGGATAGCTAATATGTATGTGTGTGGGAAGCCGCAGCACACCTTTCTCTTTCATGCTGTAGCAGAAGCAAAGACAGTATGATGCTTATCCGCCTTGTTAAATTTTTTACTCTTCAGTAAACACCTTAGTTGAGTGATGCAACAGAGGGGAAATAAAGGAAAAATTAAAGACTGAAAAGGAAAAAAATCCAATTCTCACCTACCTTAATTAAACAAACAAACTAACAAAAAACCTAGCACAACTTTTATCAAGTTTATATCAGAATTTAACAGTGAATTAGTGAATTAAATAACAGCTGAATCACAGTCAAAGCTAGAATTAATGTGTATTTGAATAGCTGAATGAAGAGCATCCATTTGCTGATTTCTGTCAGGCAGGGATCTTATTATTCATGATCTTTTATTTTTTTTCTGAACATTTTCAAAATCAGGTATTTTCCAGTATTCATTCCTGTGGGCTGTAACTCTCAAAAGATTCTCTCCACCCTGCAGCCAATGTGCAGTGGTTTCAGAATTTCTGGGTCCCACTACTGGGTCTCTAACTCTGGCTTAGGTTTTGGAATGAAACTTAGTTGTATCTCAATTTAACTGTGGATAAAATACTTGTAAATGGGTTTATTTCTCACAGGGTTTGGAAAAGTTATTTCTTATGCTTTCTCTCTCACTCACTTTTATTTTTCTTTCACTCTTACTTTATGTTTCCCTATCGGGCTTATAACCAGTCATTAGAGTGAAATCCATCCTCTCTTGAAGTCAACAGTAAATGTCCCTGACTTTGTTATTACATATATATAATTGTAATGGCTTTGGAAAAGACACTGTACTTTCAGTAACATTCTGATATATGCCACCCACTTCATCTAAAAGTTGGAAGGCTCTAAGCCCATCAGCTTGGCTTTTTCTGTGGCTGGAAACACTTCTGAAAGAGGGCTCGTCCCCTCAAAAGAAAGATGTCCGACTAATGTGTAAAGAATTTCCCTCAGGAGGTACTTATTTTTCTCCATTGACTACAGAGGGGATCTAGGCAACTAACTCAGATGAGGTGCCCATTTTTCAGAGTGATAAACTTAGTTGAAAAAAACAGGAAGAATTCATCTCACTTAGGTTAAGACATCTAAGTTAGGCATTTCAGTATGAACTAGTCATTCTAAACTCCTTTTATAAGTAAGTGAGAGAGATAAGGACTTTTGATTATTCCTCAGGGCTGTTCATTTCATCCTAAAACGGCTTGTTAAAATAGGTCAGATGACTTCACACTTCCAAAACTGAGAGAGATGAATCTGACCTATATGTTCAAAAGCACTCAGCACAAAAAGACTTTGATTGTAGTCATATTTTATACCATCAATATAATGAAAATGATAAATAATTACTCTAATATTTGGTGAGAGTTTTTAGAGAAGCAGAAGAAATAATAACCTTGAATTATTCTCATTACCTGATTCATATCTTTGATTTTTCTCTGCTGCTTCATTTTACTTCGATCCTTAGAGATTTCTTGTTTAGAGATTCATAGTTCCTTTTTTCTTCTTGCTGTATCTTTATCCAGCAGAGCAAGCATCGGAGTGACTGTGGATATGGTGGAGAAGGAAAATACCTGTCCTTTTATATCTGTTCCCCAGTGCCTGACAGGTTGTGGGAATCTCTCACTAATGTCTAGCTCGGCAGAGGGATGGGTGCCTAGACAGAAATCTGAAGTGCATTATTGTGTTGGTAGAACAAACTGTAGAACCTGTGTGACACCAACTGAGAGTTTCAGATATTTACTTTTAAAGGTGCTGTTTTCTGCTGTCTCCCCAGCTATTCATATTGATCACTATGGTTTTACTCCGTTTCATTGTATGTTTTTGATTACTTTTGTTTCAGTAGGGAAGGCTGAAAGGCTGAACTTAGAAAGAGCTCTCATTTTCTGTCCTCAAAGGAGGAAATTTCATGCTTTTTTCAGGTATCTTTGTCAACTGTCAAGTCATTTTGGTCTCAAAGTCTTGTCTGACCAAGATGGCTCCGTCTCCTCTGTTTTTATCATGTTATGCTTCCAGAGGTTGAGAGGGTATCTGTGGTACTTCAGGCCAACTCAATGGAAAGTTATGAAAATTAGGACCAAACTCTTTACCTTAACCTTGGATTCATTGGTTTGGATGCAGGAATGCATCCTCTTAAAAAAAACCAGGAATTTTAGCCTAGATTTAACCTTGTTGGGCACTTTATATTAAAAAGACGCTAAAGTTTTGGGTTGAGTATTAAAAATTTCTTACCATCGAATGCATACATGCACACCTATGTATCCTTTAAGACAAAACGGCAGTCTTTTTGAACAGCAATGTAAAACTACACAAAGAAATCCAGCATTTAATCCAGCCATTGCATATTGTAGATGGATAAAAGAAATCAGATAGACTGTCACCTGCTTTTGCCCGCTTTTTTTAAAAAGAGCTCCAAGAAAAGGTAAAGGCAATGCATACAGTATATTCAAAAGATATTTTTATAAGCTTCAGGTCATGGATAACTTACCACCTATCCTCAAGATACGTTTCTCTTTTAGTATTATTTCTGTATGTTGCAATACCCAGGTGCTACTTCAGCATTACTACAACTTCTGAAAGATTGAAACTGTCATTCCCAATGAGATGGAGTTATGACTGTTCATACTGTGTAATCCCTTTCATAAAGTCATTGTTATGGCACTGTAATGTTCTTTTATTTTAGTGGCTATTCAGATTGATTCTGAAGGGGAGGTTATGAACTTATCCCAGGTTGTCTGTCTAAAGTCTATATAATATTGTCAGTGTGACACATAACATAGTTAATGTGAAGTTTTTGTTTCTTTGATTGTCTGGGTATTTTTGGTTGTAGGAATTTGTATTGTTCTTTTTATGCCCTTAAGGAACGGGTAAAAAGAAATTAGGAGGAAAAAAAAAGAAAATTAAGAATCTCTTTGTTGTTTGTTCATCAGCTGTACTACCTATATTTTCTGCTGAATGATTTTCACTTCAACAGTGTAAAGAATATATCCTTCTCAGTTCTGTCTTTTGGGAAAAAACCTTTTCTGTCTCTAAATGAAGAACATCAGAGAGTTAACTTATTGTATTCCTACATTAATGGTTCTGGCATTAGGGTATATTGGATTTCTTCCTTCTTTTTTGTTGTTGTTTGGTTGTTTTTTGGTTTGGTTTTTGTTTTTGTGTTGTTTTGTTGTTTGTTTGTTTGTTTGAACATGTGCCGTCTGGACCAGTGAATCATTTCAGCTGTGCTGTGCACAGTCTATTTAGCAAATCATTCCATGTTTAATGTTCTTCATGTTTTAACATCTATGGGTCACCATTGAGAAAAGCAGCACCCAGCACTTGGATTTTCCATTAATTCTGTTAGTTTAGCAATCTGCAAACAGAGCTCTGACCTCACTTATACGGGATGCGGTTCAAAAGAAATTATGTTGCTTCTATTGGAGCAATACCCTGCTTATACTGATATAATAGAACTGAAAATGTCTCTCAAAAAAAAACCAAAAAAAACTCAAAAAACACAGACCTACTCCTTTTTTTCTTTATGCTTATTTTTTGTTTCATGTTATGTTCAGTCATGAGGTAACCAGGTTTAATTTCAATATGAAAAACCCTTATTGAAAGTAAGGCTCAATAGAGCTATAGCTTGCAGAGACAGTCACACAGAGGTCACTTGTTGAAATACAGCACAGATTTGCCTCTTTGGCAAATTTAAAAACCCTTCAGTGGACTTCCATCCATGCCAAAAGCAGGAAGTTCCTCTGGAGGAGTGTCAAGGAGTCTGAACTTGCCCTTCAGTGAAGTAAATTGATGAAGCAAAGTCGATAGCTATGGCTATATTTCATAGGTGATGATGAGAAAGAAACATTATACTTCGTAGATAAACCAAATCATTCACTGTTGTGAATGTTCAGTGCATCCTGTTTTGCCATCATTAACCATAATTAAAATAGCATTTTATATTCAGTGAGGAATTCTCTGTGTATCAAGTGGGCGATTGTGTCCATGTTCTTATGTACACCCTGCTTACAAATGCTTTTTGTTTAATATGAGAGGCTAATAAAATAAGACTGTTCCGGAAGAATGACAAAAGTGGGAGTAAATTTAACAGTTTTAATAATTTTCCACTTCTTTCCTCCAAGTTGATCAAATTCCCCCCTTTTTAATCTGATCTTCAACATTACATTGAAAGATGTAATATTTTTCTGCATTTACTTTGGCTATATACAGATCTCCGGCATCATGGAACATTTGTGGCTACAAGAAGTCAACTGACTGTAAAACTAAATTGTAATAGTGGTCTCCAACACACTTTTGAACTCTCTGACTTGAGGTATCCCAATTTACAGGTGTATTTTGGACTTGGCAAAGCTAGGACCAGTTGTGACACACCCACTTTCTTTTGAATGTGAGAAGCGTGTAATAATAAGGACATAGTCTTTTCCATGCTGGTTGGCCTCAGTGTCAGAAGAGAGTCCTGGACACACTTAGATTGACATGTGTTTATTTTCAATTTCAATTCCATGTGCACAAAAAATATTTTCTACCATAGTCAACAAATAAAAAAATTATGATGCAATTTAGGCTAGAAGAGATTGCTGGAGATCATCTTGCCCAAATTCTCATTCAGAGAATAGTCAGCTTAAGCTGTTCAGGACCTTATGTCTCCAGGGACAGAGATCCCACAAATCCTCTGGAAACCTGTTCCAGTGTTGGACCACCGTCATGGCAGAAAGATTTTACCCATATCTTGATATATTGCCCATATATATTGAGCCAGCAATGTGCCCTTGTCACCAAGAGAGCCAATGGGATCCTGCGCTGCATAGGAGAGAGAGTGACCAGCAGGTTGCAGGAGGTCATTCTCCTCCTCTACTCTGCACTGGTATGGCTACAACTGGAATACTGCATCCAGTTCTGGGCTCCCCAGTTCAAGACAGACAAGGAACTACTGGAAAGAGTCCAGTATTGAGTAACAAAGATGATGAAGGGATTGGAGCATCTCCCTTATGAGGAAATACTGAGAGATTTGGGACTCTTTAGCCTGGAGAAGGCTGACGGGAGACCTTATTAAAGCTTATAAGTATCTAAAGGATGGTTTGAGGGAGGATGGAGCAGATCTGTTTTCAGTGGTTTCCAGCAATAGAACAAGGGGCAATGGGCACAAGCTAGAACATAGGAAGTTCCACTCAAATATGAGAAAGAACTTCTTTATGGTGAGGCTGACAGAGTACTAGAACAGGCTCTTCGGGGAGGCTGGGGAGGCCCCTTCTCTGGTGACCTTCAAGGAGCACTTGAATGCAGTCTTGAGTAATGTGTTATAGGCAATCATGCTTTGGCAAGAGAGTTGGACTAGATGATCTCTAGAAGGTCCCTTCCAACTCCAACAATTCCATGATATCTAATGAGAGTTTCCATTCCATTTTGGCTCTGAGTCCACAGTAAACACTGTGAGTTTACCAGCAATTAATTTTGTGCAAGGTACTAGCCCTGGTTATGTGCTGCACAAACCACAGACAGCTAACTGCTGGGGACCTAAGCAATTGCATTTCAAGAGGTGAACTCTGGACAGTACTGTGGTGAGCACCTTCTGCCTTGGTTCCCCCAGAGGGAATCAACTTAGATCACAGCTTTTGGCTCTCAGTTTTCTACAGCAAGAACCCAAGCGCTGACACAAAGCACACTTGTATCAAACCTTACTAAATCCTTAGGGTACATTCCCCTCATATTTTCCCTCCGCATTCAGAGGAGAGCATCAGGCAGTTCTAGAGGATTGTTCATAATTAATGCAGGCATCAACAAGCTGATGACCGGCCTTGGCACACTCTCATTCTTCAAATGATCCTTCTACCTTCTCTATCAGCTTAACTTTCCTAGTTGACAGCTGTAGATATGGAGATTGTGGTGACTTCTGGCATTAGCCAAAGAGTGGGACTTCAGCAATTTTAGTGTATTTGGTAATCTTTTGCCCTAAGCAAGTATTTAGCTTAAGCTTTAAGTCAGTCTTATGCTTCTTTCTTTAACAAATACATCTGCTTTTCTTAAATCTCTTTGAAAGTAAGTTATTTGCTGATGTTTCTAAATGCATGCGTACTGAAACCCAATGAATAATGTAATAAGATAAAAGAAAGCAAATAGGGCATTTGTAAGTCTTTGCCAATACAGTGAAAGGAAAATAGAGCGTAGAGAGCATAATCTGCTAAACATGACAAGGAAAAAAGCATGCAATTAGAGTGAAGAGTTATATAGTCTATAATGTGTGTGCATCCATATGGAGACTAAGTATGTGTGTAAGTATGTGCACATACAGCAATAAACATATATACAAATGCAAACATATATACAAATGCACACACAATGAATTTCTAATTAAGATGAGAACAACATTCAAGCCTAGACTCAAAAGTTATCAGAGGCCTTGCAGAGATTCCCTCTGGAGTTTCTGAGAGCTGGGTTTAGTAGCCAGTAATTTCCAATTTCTTAGATAATGTGTAGGACCATGGTGCTGATTAGCCCTTAAATCACTCTCTCCCTGGAAAAGTAAAGTCTTTTTTTTTTTTATTGGTTAAAAACATGTCTCTGCTTTTCTCTTTTTCATGTTCAGAAGCTTTTGGTTAATCGTGATCTGGCCTCAATATTTATTTTTGGGTGCTGGGGATAAGCAGGGGTAACTCTGCTGAAGGAAAATGCAAAGGGGTCTCATATTTTGGGAATTGCTTTCTCTAGTGGAGAAATGATACATCATGTTAATTCCTGCATTTTTAAAGTGATGCCTGGGGTTTTTAATCTTGAGTCTCCCCGTGACATTAATGGGAGTCATGTTGCTGAAGTGAGCACGTGATGCTTTGATAATTGAAAGGGACCATGTGTGATAAAATCACACATACTGGAAAGGTAAAATACCTGTTCCACCAGAAAATCCTGCCAGTTTTCTTTCTAACTCAGGAAATGAAGATATTTACAGCTCATTTGTTAATGTATTGTTCAGCCCATCTCAAATGAGTCAGAATAGCTGCCTTCAGTCCATTGACTGGAAGATTGTTGCACAGGATAAATAGACTTTATCAAGTGGAAATGTCCTCTTCCCTAATCTCATCCCATCACTTGTTACTTTTCTTGTGACCCATGAGTAATCCCTCTCACCCTACATATTTTACACTATTTTGGATATTTTCAGAACATTACCCCACTTTCCTCTAGGCTCTGTTTATTTTATTTATATGGATTCGGTTATTTTAATCTAGTGACTTCATAAATCGAGCCTTAAAATCCCCACAGGGATTTTGTCTATTTCTTTTTCCTTTAATTCTCTAGATTCTTAAGGTCTCCTACAGATACAGATACAATAAGAAAAATGTTTAGCATTGTTGCTGAGGAATCCATTAAAAATGCAAGGTGGAATAAGTGTGAAGGTGTCTCAGAGATGATCTGAAGACCATGATTGAGCACAGAGGTATTTATTTTCCCTTTTTATGAAAAAAATATAATCTGTGGAAGAAGTGGGCATATCCTTCTTCCAAAAAAAAAAGGGGTTTTTTTTTTCCCAATAAGCAGTTCTGAAAGTGACATCAAAGATTTTTGGAGATTACAGTTCCTTGACCCCTTCAGAGTCCATTACTGTGTATATTGCAAGAAAGAAAGAACTGAGAATCATGATCTTGTGGTTTAAATATTGCTTATCTTGTCTGTCGCTTTATCAGTTTACTCTATGCTTACCCTGTCTAATGTAAGGGCATGACAATTTCTCATCAGTAACACAAAACATCGTTATATATATTTACTCTCCCTATTCATCCTCTGAAAAAATCTTGTACATATTTAAGTGGGAAGAAGGAAGACAAATGAAGATAATATACCCTTTTACGATTTGTACAAGGCAAAACAAAAGGAATTTACTGCAGCAACATTTTTGCAGTTCATTGTGTAGAAAACACAACAGGGACTTCAGAAAAGAAAATGAAAAACTAATCAAAATTTGAGCATGTATTTTTAAAGCACAACAAAAATATCTAAGGAAATTAATTGGGTAAAATAGTCATTAAAGCACAGTTGAGGTTGCCACCACAAATCATTTAAACATCAAAAGCAAAATTTTCTGTCTTTTAATGTTCATTTTCTCCTGCACCCTGTGAAGAGTATTTTCCAGTTGCTGCTTTATCATATTTGCATCAAAAGGACATGGAAATATCTAAAGCATCCTAGCAGTAGAAGCTGAAATTGAGACATTTTGCATGAAAAAAATGTGAGGATTTTCATGTGGCTAATCCAGACAATTATTAAGCAACCCAACAGACCTGTGAATCTGATGGGAACATATGTTCTTGCTTTACAGTTAGGAGCATTCAGGTTTTAAAAGAATGAGCTATTGTGAGGGCAAACCCAGGAATGGGTACAATTAGCTTTAGCTTGTCTAAGACTAATACCAGAAACACTGATTCAGAATAAAGTTATAACTCCTAAGTGCCAGCAATCTACCGGGAGGCCACACAATGATCCTGAAAATTCCCTGGATTTCACCTGTGTGACATTAGCACCTGCCTGAATTTGTAGTAACTCTGAGAGGTGTGTGGGCAAGCTCTCCTTTGTTGATTTCTGCATGTTAGCCCCTGGTGTCTTCTTTAACACCAAAATACAATCAACTGATACAAATGCAAAATACACTACAATTGATATTGGAATCATGCAGCTCCAGCTTTCAGTTACGACTACAGAGGAAGCTGTACTTGCCAAAAAACCAGAAAGTCTTAGGGCTTAGTGCCCCTTTTTGTTTCAAAGGATTCAAAGTTTAATCTCCTTTTGCCCGTGCAAGTATCCTCCCCAACAAATTACAGGATACAGTGACTGGTGAGATGGGAGGGTGATAGAACACCTTCTTCTAGCCTGAGACTGAGCTGCTTCTCAGATGAGAAAACAAGTCAGAAGTCCAGGATGAGGGGAATGTGTTTTGCATTGCTGAATGTTTGATCACACAGTTAGGAAAGAGGGCTATGTTTGAAGAACTTCTCCTCGAATATTTCCCTCTAGATGATGTATATATATAAATAAGCAGAAAAATGTACTCCTGTGTGCTAGAAGTGCAGGGAGTTTCCAATGTCTATTTAACATAAAATTCCTCAGCCTTCCCATATTATCTTAATCATCAGTCTCCACCTCTAAGCTCCATCTTGCAGCTCTTCCAAACCACAGTTTCTAGTTTCCAGCCTGAACAGTAGCCCAGTTTCAGCAAAACAGGCAAGGAGCGTCATGGTATAAATTAGAATTTTAGTAGGTCTTTTAATGACCAATCTACACTATGGAAGTTGAACGCTACTCTCCTGTACTGTTTGGATTAGAGAACTTACCCAGCTTAGTGTTAGTTCCTGCATGGGAAGAAGTACTTAAATTCACATAGATAATGATGGTTGTTTCTTATTTTCTAATCCTAAGCAACACTCCAATCAGTATGCAAGTACTTGGGGATCCCCCAGGTGACACATCACTTTCTTCCATTGCATTGATCAATTATTGTAATCACCCAGTCTCCTCTCAACTGACTTGGTGGTTTGGAACCACCTCTTTTTATCTAGACAAACAGGGTTGGGATATCCATAGTAAAACACTGGAACAGTTTATGGAAGTTTTAGCCTAAGTAAATGGGTACAGTGAGATGGGAAGACAGAGGCAGAACTGTGGTTAAACTTCAACCATTGCTATTTTCATTTCTCCCCGATATAAGCATTAGTGAGAACAAAAATGGTTCTGGTACCCCAATGACAGAACATGTAATCCTTAGACTATGTACTACTATTCTTTTATAGCTGTGTCAATGCAATTTTCTTTTGGTGATGTTTCAAAGCTTGCACATTAAATATGAGGCCCTGAACACCTCCAATATTGAAGCTTTAGCTCAGTAAAAATAATAGCATGAAAACATCAAGCCCATTCTCTTGAGTTTTCATGGTCTATTTCTTTGCTTGCAGCAAAGTTGGATAAAAGTATTTACCTCTTAAATGTTTACCTAATACAGTATGAAGTGTTGACCTTAAATGGTATTTACAGCTCATAGACCATAAAAATGAAATTAGGAATGAGCAATTTTTATTCCTACAGAGCCAATGACTATAGCAAACTGTTTTTTCCTACCCTTATCCTAAGTATACAAGTAATATCATCTTGTACAATTACTATCATTCGCAGATGTCAATGGTTACTTTTTGACTTAACTGTAAAGCCAAAGGCATCAATACTGGCAGAAAGGAGGAAGGAGTGAAGTTATTAGACAATGTCTTCTTGTATTCACTGCTAGAGTCAGTGATCAAGACCTAGATTCTTCTTATAAGGAAAACACAGAACTTGTTTCAGACAGTTAGACTAGACCATCTAGGCAATGACCAAAAGCAACTGTGGGCAAAGGAGCCCTGAAGTTTATAGTTCCCATCAGGCTGTTAAATGCAAAGCAGAAAACTCTCCCTTGGGGCTATGCATTAACTCATTTCTCAGCATAATTTCAACTTCGTGTTTAACACTGTTCCTGTCTCATAAGCATTAAGGGAACCCATCTGTGGGCTCAAGATTTGTGCTTCTTTACTTCCTGCAAGCAGCCTTTTTCCCCTTCCTTACCCTCACAAAAAGTTAGCTTATTTAGAGTCAAACTGCCCAAAGCCACATTTTAAATCTAACAACATTTTCTCTGCTGTCTTGTTTGATTGTTCCCACCCTCCACCCAATGCTGCATCTTCCTTACAAACTCTACATTGCTGAATTCTTCAATAACCATGTGCTTACAATGCATCTCACACCAAATGGATAGACACCACTTTACCTTTTATCTAACAGGCTACATACTTAAGGTTTGCTTTTTTTTCTCTCCTTCCATGTTAAAATCTAGATTAGAATAGTGTCCACACAGAGACACACTGGGACAGGGACTGCAGCCCATGGGTGACCCATGCCAGGACAAGAACACCTCTGAGGGGACTGCAACCATGAGCTAATCCTCTATTCTTTCAAGAAGTGGACATTTTCTAGGATGTCTGACTTTATAACTTTCCTCTTTCTCTTATTTTGAATTTCAAGTGCCTTTTCAGAAAAGTTATTCATTTCTAATAAGCAACAAACCCATATTTATACAAAAAATAAAAAGAAAATATACTATATCCACACAATGTGATGTTGTTTTGCTTAGGGTTTGTGATGAGAATCCATTACCAAGAGAAAAAGTACAGTGCACTTGAAAAGCATTTTTTTCTTTCATGGCTGGTTCTTTGATCTCCTCTTCTTATGTTTCTGGTTTATTTTTGTTTTGTAATGTTTTATTATGTTTTGTTTTCCCTTCCCCTTTCAACCTGAGGCATGAGTGATGAATACTGATGTAACAGAGTTTGGTCTATTCAAAAATCCAGAACACTGGCATGCAAACCTGTCCAAGTTCTTTACAATTTGTAGGTCAGGAAATCTGTCTAAGATATTTAATTATTTTGTGAAGCAAGAGTTATTCCTCATGACCAATGGATAGCAGGTTAAATAACTTCTGCTATGCTCCCGGATTTAATTTAAGTCACTGTGAGACTCTATGCATGGAACTTTTTCAAATGCTATTGAAATGTATTCACATTTAGACAAAAATTCAACTTTTAAAGGGTTGAGACCTTTTTAAGATCAATAGCTCAGCTGGATTGATGCTAATCCAGTGTAGTTCCTACTGAGGTAGTTAACTTTTTTTGTCTGTCTGCCTGTATGGATATATATAATGAAGTAACTGAATCTATTAATTTTTAGAGATTACCTTCTTAAAATGAGAATACTGAAAAATTTTACAGAACAACTTGTTTAAGAAAATGCATTAAATTTTGGGGGTCATTTTAAACCATATTCAGGGTAAAATTCCATGTGCTTGCTGAATCAAGTCTAAAGTTCACCTGAGATATAAATAGGGCTTTGATGGTGTAAAGACTAAACTGACGGGATATGGCTGCAACACATTGCTCTGTTGTGTGTTATTTAAATTGGGATATTGGTTGCTTGTAAAAAAGCTGCTGATTACATAGGAAACAACACAGCAAAGGCTTCAGGACATTAAAAATCAGGTAAAAAAGATATCATACTGAGCTCCTCACTTCCAGATTGTAATAAAATTGGGTAAACTATTCACCGTGACTAATTTATTCAAAAGTTGCCCCTTCTTGGGCTCATGAATTTATATTTAAACAGATTTGGATTTCTACAGATTTGTTACTCAATGTCACAATTACAGGAATAGCTGTACTTTTAATCCTTTCTTTGGACTTTCTCTTTTCACGCTCTTCAAGTCTTATATTGTGCATATGGCTTTCAGAGGTTATGAGTTTTATGAAGATATTGCCATGGGGTAGTGACAATGGGTCTTTATAGCATTACACTTTTATAGCTGTTGTCCTTGTGCATACTAATATTCTGCAGTAAATGCAAAAACGTAGGTAACATCATCAGATTGTATACTAAATTACCTTATAGTAATTTGTTTGGGAAGGCACAGTTTGAGTAAAGAATCACCAAGTTCTCACTTTCAGATTAGGTTTTGGCTTCAGGATGTGGCTCATCTTCTCTAATTTACTGACTTACCTTAATGAAGCAAGGCCCATACAAGTCTTCCTTAAGAACCAACACCCTGAACTAAAGAATTGTGATAGGTAGCATATATACCATTAAAGTGGTTTAAGAGCCTAATATGGAAATCCTTGAATTATTTCACACTGTGCACATATGTGCATTCTTAACATTAGGTCTCAAAGCCAAGGCAGATTGATGGGAGAGCATCAGCAGCTATGGTAGCTTGACACCATTTCAGAGGATGGGTGGCCTGATTTATGCAAGATTCAACAACAGATGAAATAAGCTATGTCTCAAAAAGATTCAATACCTCAGGTTGCACATACAGTAAAGTGGCTTTATTACGATCAGACCAGAAGTTACTTGAATATAATGTAATCTTAGCACAGAGAAAACATATTTCAGTTTGCCCTATTATCCATGTATCCTTAAAAAAAACCCTTAAGATGGCATCTCTGATCTTACATTCTTACAGCTTGATGTTGAGAAATGAGTCTCACAAAGCATTTCCAATTGTTTCTTTAACACGGCATGAGTCTCTATCATCTTCCCACCATTATTTTCAGCTCCTCAGGAACTATATTCTAGAAAAACACCCAGGCAAACTTAGGGAATGGGTGATATAGGACATCTCTGTAAAAGACCTCTGTATGAAGTGACAGTATAACAAGATGTGTATATCAGTAATTCCTTCTCCACTTTTCTGAGTGCCTTTGTTGATGGCCCTGATATTCAATTAATTCATTGCATATAAATAAACAAACAAAACATCAGAATAAACAGGTAATAACATAATATTTATAAATTATTAGAAGACACTATAAATCTCTTATACTCAGAGTTACTGGATGAGTAGCTTAAGTAAAAACACTGCATCCCATGGAGACCTCATGCATTATTACCAACTGTTATCTTGTAAATGTTCTCTTTATTAGTAATTTAATATCCACACTAATTGTCCACTTAGACTGCTTATTAATGTTTTTGCTTCTTGCATGACAAACATGGGGGGAAAACCAAATATTCTGTGAGATCACATTGAGATTTCTATTAACATTGACTGCATAATTGCTGGGATATCCCTTACAATCAAAATGTCTAACTAAATGAAAAGTGAAAAACATGGTGAAAAAAGGGGTCACAAGGGTATGAAAATGAGTCAGTCATCACTGACATCATTTTCTTTGTCCTGCATGTTTCCCAAAGTCAGTTGGAGTCTTTGCCTCAAGGGCACAGTTACTTCACAGCTAGGACAAAATACATGTATATGATTTAGAATTAATTGCAGATACCTGTAGATTATGGATACATTTTCACACAAGTATTTGCTATATTTCTTTCCTAGAAGAAACATGTAAATCTTGGTTTTTGAACAGGAAAAAAATACTTAAATACACAATACACACAAGTGTGTAGTGTGTATCTGAATGAAGACCTAGAGAATCATAGAATGGTTAGAGTTAGAAAAGACCTGAAGATCATTTAGTCGCAAACATCCTTCCACTAGATAAGATTGCTCAAAACACTATCCAGCCTGGCCTTGAAAGTTTCCAGGGATGAGGCATCCACAACGTCTCAGGGCAACCTCCTCTAGTGTTTCACCACCCTCACAGTGAAGAATTTGTTCCTAATATGTAATCTAAATATGCTTTCTTTCAGTTTAAAACTCACCATCCTATCACTACACTCCCTGCTAAAGAGTTGCTCTCTGTCTTTCCTGTAGGCTTCCTTGAAGCAGTAGAAGGCTGCTATAAGGTCTCCCTGGAGCCTTCTCCCCAGCTCCATCAACTTGTCTTCAGGAGAGGTGCTCCAGCACTCTGATGATTTTTGTGTCCCTCCTCTGGACTTAGTCCAACAGGTCCATATCTTTCCAGTGCTGTGGGCTCCAGAGCTGGAGGCAATACTTCAGGTGGCATCTCACCAGAGCAGAGCAGAGAAGTAGAATCACCTCTCTTGACCTGCTGGGCACAGTGCTGGGGATGCATCTCAGGATGCAGGGGTCTTTCTGGGCTGCCAGCACACATTGTCAGCTCATGTTGGACTTATCAACCAGCACCCCCAAGACCTATTCCTCAGGGATGTTCTCAATCCATTCTCTACTCAGCCAGGATTTGTTCCTGGGATTTCCCTGACCCATGTACAGGACTTTGCCCTTGGCCTTGTTGAACTTCATGAGGTTTGCATGGGCCCACCTTTCAAACCTGTCCAGATCTCTCTGATTGGCATCCCTTCCCTCTAGTGTGTCCTTCTCTCAACTGCACCACACAGCTTGGTGTTGTTCGCAAATTTTCCTGAGGGTGCACTCAGTCCCACTGTCCATGTTACGAACAAGGATGTTGAATGGCACTGGTACTTACCCCTGAAGAACATCGCTCATTACTGGTCACCATTTGGACTTACAAAGAATCTATTTTCCATCTCTCACAACTGATTTATATTCAGCCCATTCTGGTAGTAAAAGAGGGACATGAGTATCTAACAAGTGCTTGTCAGGTTTATAAAAAGTTCTGCTCATTGCAATAGAAACCTCATACTTCTGACCTCAGCCACAAAAGAAGCACTGCAGACACCCTGCTCTAGATCACTGGTGGTGGAGGGAAGAGACAAAAAGAAAGGAGAAATAAAGAGAGACGGGATTTAATTATTATTCCTTTCATAGAAATTCTGTATAAAGACTGACGAATATGCTACTACTGAGTGTAACTGAAGGAAAGCTTAATTATTGCTATTGGTATTATCTGTTCTCAATGGATAAGTGAAGAACTAGATTTCAAGGGGTTTTTTATTTATACTTTAACTGCTTCATTTCAGTGGCTCTTAAACAAATGCTTTAAAAAAGGAAGGAGATGAAGGAGATGTTCTTTGTCTAAAGAGTTGACGAACTTCCTTTTTGTTGAGATGTATATTGTCTACTGTTTGTAAAGGCAGTTGATAAGAACTGATATAAAGAATTTTATGTTTCCGAAGTGTTGGGGTTTTTTTTAAGTTCTTCACTAATTATATATTTGATACTCTATTGCCAAAGTGATTATAATCTAGAAAGTATTACTTATTAATAAATTATTTAAAATACCTTATATACTTTTTTAATGACAATTTTCTTCCCTTTAATACAAAAATACCTTTCCCCCAAAGATATAACTTATGATTTTACTTATTTATCCTCAACTCTTTTGTGTAGTTACATGAGAACAAAACACATAAAACTGACATAGTAATGTAAATAAACATTGTTCTTACAAGAAAAAGAAAAATAAAAGAAGAAAAATTAGAAGAGGAAAGGGAGACAAAGAGGTTTAAATGTGAACTTAGGGTGCAGCACTGGAAGCCCTGCATAAGGCATTTTTCATTATTAAAGTCTGTCTTATATGTTTTTCTATCTTCAGCACATTATGGCACCAGGATGGATGAGAAGATCTGGGAAGATCTGAGGAAGGCTCTGTAAATTACAGTTTGGGGTAAATTTAGCTCTTGAAAATGTATTCACACTTAAACCAGATTTCTCATTGTGTCAACTCTTTGGAACAGACCTTTCTTTACATTTTCAGGGAGAATGAGTTCACTTGCTCTTTTTTTGAGGTGGTGATCACTGATGAAGCTTGCTGGATTTCATATGTGATGGAGCCTGGTACTTGCAATACTTGCTTGATACTTTCTTTCTTTTAATGAAATGATCAGTGGCAATAGTTACCCACTCACAAGGTATGTCATGTTGACAAGGTTGATGAGGCCCCGGGCAAGCTGGTCTAGTTGGAGGTATCCCTATGACTACAGGGGGGTCGGACTAGATGACCTTTGAAGGTCCCTTCCAGCCCAGATGATTCCATGATTCTATGTCTCATTCCAGTTTCTCTGCCCTTTGTTTTCATCATTCTGAAATATCAGAATCCATTACAAGACTGTCAGAAAAAGCCAAATCTGACCTATGACTCCAAAACTGTTAAATAGTCAATCAATGCTACATGGCTTATCCTGAATGACTCTCAACAGAGATATAGTATCACAGAAAGAAAGCTCTAATATTTGAGATTCCTTGTGTACTTAAAGGTACCTTTTAATTATTATACTTTACCATTGTTTTTGAGTTTGCAGTACTAATCAGTACTTTATTTTTTTATATTTTTGTGTGGGGTATTGTGGGGATAAACTGAGGTTCCTGACAAGATTTATAAACAAATGAGTGAAAACACTACCACCTGCAACCAAAATGTTCAGGTAAGACATATTGATGGGCATAAACATCATACAAAGAACCAACAAAAGCCAGAAATTTAAGAATATCTTTGTGCATGTCTCATTCTCGTCTACAGCATATCCTAAACTAATTAATTCACAGTCTACTGAACTTTCTGCTAAAAAATACATGGTGGGAATGAGTGCTTAGCAAAGGCAGGAGGCAGAATTTCAGGCCCCAGCCAAAAAAGCCCATGTAATGCTGTCATATTCAAGTTCAGAATGGGTTCCCTAAAATTAAAACAGTCAGAATTCAAAAGCAACAGAAACCTAAAAGAATTTGTGATTTCCCTAAGGATGATGGGACATGATGGAGACAAAACAAAGTGACTCAAAATTTGGCTACAGCACATTTTTTATGGGAACGGTATTCTTGAACTTGGAATACATCCAGTGCTGGGACACCTTACTGGCAATTGTGCAATTTGGAAAACAGGTTCAATTAGAGCAGCAGGTTCTTATGCTGAGACCTGGGAGCTTGTGAATGGGGCAAGAGCTGGTTTTAGAAGTCAGTGGTAGAGTAGCAAGTATAAGCCTCAGAACAGCATTTGAGACCTAATACATGTCTCATAACTGGGGCTAGACTAGATGTGTTGCAATTGTGGATTTTATACTCTGAAGAAGATAGAGAAAATGCAGAGTGGAATTGTATTTGGTTCATCCTTCAGGCAGAATGAGCTGACCTGAAATCATTTAGGTTCTTAGTATAATGTGATTAAGAGAAGTATATCCACCTCCCCACAGTACTCTAAGAGTTAACGCTGCTCAGATGGGTAAGTATCCTTTTGAAAGAAAATAATTATTTTGCACCAGATAGTTTACATATTTGTTTTCACTTGTAATTCTAAGTTTGAACTTATAATTGTTTAATTAGGTAAATTGACTTTTTAATTTATTTTTTCAAAATTCAATAATGTTTGACTATATTTTATCTGAAATAATGAACTCATACTGTGATAATAATCATGATAAAATGAAAGGAAAAAACATTTGAGAGATTCCTGTTATCTGGCACCAAGTTCCATCCAGTGGATGTAAACTTAATTGCAATATATTTCCTTAATGATCTGGCCTAATTGGGACTCAAAGATATGGTATCTTTTGAATGTTGCCTTCCTTTAACAAAGTGTTTGTAGTCTGGTCTATTTGAAGCACCTTTAAATGATTACGTTTATGTATAAGTAATGATTTTTCTGAATATTTAATCAAGACTTGGAGAAAAGGACTGGCAGGAAATCATAAAAATTAGCAATGGGAGTGACCTTTTAGTTCATCAGGCTTTTTTCCTTTCATTTCTAGTCATAGAAAAGTGTAGGTGGTTTCCCCACAGTACATTTTGTAACGCTTTGTCCATTCTTTAGAACTTTCAGCATTTCATGTTGAAAGAATGGCTAGAATACAGAAGGCATGCTGGAAACAAATTTTCTTCTCACTTCCACTGCAGTATATTAAAAATCTCATCACCACCGAAATCAATGCAATTGTTCCCTGTTTCTATTAAGGTGAAAATTAGGGTGCAGATTTGAGGCAAAATCACCAGTGGTCTGAATCATCCTTTTGTGGTGTCTGCTTCCTTTGATGATAAAGGAAGCATCTGGTAACTACTTTCTTAACTTAGATTTACTGTTCTTATATTAATTCACAAATACTTCTGCTGATCATTCACACACATGCGCTCATTAATACTTCAATCACACACACACACACAATGAATATGTTTCATCCAAACTGTACCAAGAAGACCAATAGTTGTGACTAATAAGTTTTAAGTACTTAAGAAGGAATGAACATGGTGATTCATGGTGATAAAGGTGACATGGTGACACCAGCTACTTCTGCTGCGGCTCAGGATGTTCTGCAATTTGAAGTCCCCATGAAGGGGAAGAAACGACAGGGAGAGACACAAAATTGGTACTGTGGCTACCCACTTGTCTCACATTGGATGGAGTAGTATGATTCCACATATTTTTGTCTTTTCATTATCTTTTTATGTTCTTTTTTTACAAGTATACTTTGTTTGCTTTTGTATTTGTCCCCATGTCCTTTCTCTTTTTTCTCTTTTTTTTTTTGTTTTCCCTTTTTTGGTTTTTTTTTTTTTTTAAACCAGAAAGGATGTTAAAAAGATACTTGACCCTAAAACATAATTGCACTGATATTTCAAACCATTCCACTAGCTGCTGCCGCATTCACACTAGCTGCCAGCAATGAATAAAACAGTGACACACTGAGGCAACTTTAAAACCAAGTATATATCACCCAAACTCAAACTGTCATGCACCTTTTATTGTAGTTTATTTTTTCCCCTGTTATTGCTCATTACCAAAACATGTGTTCATGTAAGCAGAATCTTTCTTTTCCTTTACCAGCCTGTACCTCTCCCTTGATTCATGATTTATGCCAGAGACTAACTTTAGTAACATGACTATGGTTTTTTATCATGGGAGCTGCAAAAAGCCTGAAGCAAGCAAGACCAAACCCCCAGTAGATGGGAAAGAATAGACCTTGTATAAATGCATCACAAATTAAAAAAACAAGGGAGATACAGAAGATAAGAAGTGGGCCAAATACATCTTTTTACAGGGAGTATCCAAAGACTAGTATATATGGGGATCCATATGCTAAAAGATATAGACCATAGGGCCGAATACCTAAACCATTGTCCAGTGTCAGAGCCCATGATATCCCTGATATCCAAGTTATCTATGGAGTTGGGCAAAGGAGCTGGTAAATATGACACAACATCTCTGGGTTGTCTCATGGTCTTCTGGAGTTACAGCTGAACACTAACAGCTACTGGCAGATGATGTCTAAAATCTCAGTAGGTTCCTGTACATGGGCAGATGTATTGCTCCTTCTTTAGACTTTGTTTATTTGTGAAGCTGATTAAACAATGTCTTTTTCTTCACAGAAGCATGACCAAGCAACACAAAATAAGTACAGTAACTTAAAAATTCAGGCTTTTTGGATTTAGCTTCTGTCAGACCCGATGAATTTTTTATTCAAAGCTACACCATGATCAAGATCCAAGGTATGTATGGGGGTCTGCATTACTCTTCTCTTTCTTTGGAGATGTTTAATTCTTTGTTGAATCTAGAGAAAGCCTATGTATCCTCCTCTGGGAAGTACATCTACTGGTGCACTGGGCTTGGAAGTACCTCTGCCAGCTAGGTAACTCTGGACTTCACTGTATATAATCTATTTGACCAAAGCCACTGTGAAACTCTATGAGAGTGTAACAAGTTAAATTGATTTCCACAGTCATCATAATCGCTCTTACAGTAAAGAACTTGAGGTGTTTCAACATATTAATTTACAACAATGTCAAATGAGACAGAGGAGGGGAGGAATTGGACCATGTTTTACATAGTCTTTATATCATTAAAAAAAAAAAAAAAGAAAGAAAGAAAGAAAACAACCAATTAAGCAACAAAAAACCAAACCCACCACCAAAACACAAAATAGGGCATTGCTGAAAAGAAAATGCAAAATATTACCAGAACACTGTTCCTACAAACATGTGGGCGCCGTTAAGACTATGGATTTAGTCTCACATTTCCTTTCCTTTGCAAAAGCCAAGTAAATGAAGGATGAATCTCCCAAATTATGTAGATAAAATACTGATACAAATCACTCACAAGTGCTGTGGATGGGCTCCAACTTGCTTATGGTACCTTTACTTTTACCTCTTTTGCTTTTCACCTTAATTCTGCATGACTTTCTGGAAAGGCATGTCTTTAGTTTGAAAGGTGACTTTGCGGGCTAAGTGTCTTACTTCATGTCTGAAACTTACCCAGCAGTTTACCCAGTAGAGACAGAGAGAGAAAAAAAAAAAAAAAGTTGTTTTAATATGTAAGTAGTTAGTGTTATTCTTTGCCCTCATTTGCCACTGAAAATATGCTTCACTTTGCCTGCAACCACAAGACAGTCGATGATCCTTGCGTCAGTGTCAGGGCTGTTCTATAAATCAGCCAGCAGGAGGTGGTCTGAAAGCCAAATTCTGAGTGCTCCCCTGGGGTCTTAATGGGTTACCTTTGAATTGGAGCAAGCCCTCATGGGTCCCAGGCTGTTTGAACCCCATAACTGGGTCTTCCATATAAGTAGCTATCAAGCCAATGGGTCTTCTGGGTTCTTCCTTAATATGCTTAGAGGTTTTGCTAATAGAATAAATTTCAGTTCTTTTTGTTACTAGATTCCCCAGGCTTTCAGACTACGGTTTTAAACACTCTAAATGCCACCAGTACTCATTATCCCACCTCCCACTCCCCAGTGGAATTCTTAAGTGACAAGAAGCTGGAAAAATACAGATGGCATAATTATATATTTTGCAGTTGATTAATCACCACAAAACATTAATCACATTTGGTATAACAATACATAATCAAATTCTTTATAGTAGAAATTAAGTTTCTTTCTGATAGGGAATGGATTCCTTTAGGATATTGCCATGGCTTTTCAGCATCTGTTTTGCACCAATTCCACATCTGCATTTGATTTAATCAGCTTTAGGGCTCTGCAAAAATATGGCTTTAAGGTTTGTTTCATGTTTCTAAGTGCACGTGTTAATAATAGCAGAAGTGCAAATAGAGATATATCTGCTGTAACAAACTACTCTTTGTATGCTACACTTACTCATTTTCTGCCTTCAATGAATCTTTTACTTTTCTCCTTTTATGTTAGTTTGTTAAACGGAATAGAAAATTTCCTTTGAAACAATTCAAGTTGGTAATATATTGACAGAAGAAAGAGAGTTTAGATAATGCACCAAAGAATGAACTCCAGATAGCTTATTATAACCGTCAAGATCAAAGGCAAGAGGAATTGTTGTTGGCCCAGTGGCCAAGGCTTGATGGTGTGGCTAGTCACATCAGATACACTTACGAGCCCATTGCGCTGTCTTTGACTTCATGTTCTCAATGGCCTGACATATACAGCTGTCCTGCCAAGGAATAATCTTTGGTGTTTGTTCAAAGCCGTGACATTATACCACTGGCCCATAGTTTTTATGTTGTCATAGGATATACCAAAACTGTTTTCAACTTTATCTTCAGATATGAGTGAAGGAGGCCACAGCTTTCACTTCCCAGAGTGTGCTTTACCAACCATATTATGGAATAGCCAGAGGCTGGGACATATTCCATGACTGCTGCTAAATCTGGGTCACGGTGCAGTAAAGCAACATAAAATGTGTAAACCAGAGGCAGAGTAATCAAGCAGAATTTGGATTTAATTGCCCACTACTAAGGGATACTCTCCCCAAGATAAAACATGTAAACATAACTAAGAAGAGACTATAAAATCCAGGAAGATAACTCCATAAGATTAACTCACTCTTGCTCATTTGTGTTTTAGTCCAACATGAAATACGTGTTTTTCTGGTAGATTAAGTAATCTAGCTGCATCATATAGGCTAGAAAATTCTTTCTGTTCAGGCGAGGGATAATGAAGCTTACTTAGGATGTGGAAGCTCAAACAGCTCAAACCAAGTCTGATGGAGGATTTTGAGGATCATTTTCCCCATTTTTCAAGAAAGTATTCTGACCACCAAGATAAACTGGAAAGGAAATTTTATCTTCTATCAAACAGTCTACTTTGAGAAGACTGTTGTCTTCAAGTGGAGAGAGATATCCTCTGTTCATTTTGGATTTATACATCTTTCTATTTCTCCCATATTGTGCCTTTGAGTGTCGTCCTGTCTCATTTTTTAATCTCATGGAGAAACATAAGTTAGTTATATAGTCACTGGCACTTAGTTCCTCTGAATCACATCTGGCAGACACATACTTTCTCTTCTAGTTGTATGGGAGATGTCTGTATCACCGTGACAGACTCAAGCTCCATTCAGCTGTATGGAGATGAATGCCCTGGTTTAAAGATTAAACCACTGATTTCCACTGGAATTTTCTCAATACAGATCATCTTTGTAAAAAATGGCAGCAAGGTTATTTTTTAGACTTAAGAGACAATTTATACTGAATAGTACCTCAAACTATGAATTGTAGCACTTGTTTAAGTAAAAGAATTGTGCAAGCAGATTGCTAAGGAAAACAGTGCAAAGCAAAATCATAGAATCATAGAATCATCTGAGCTGGAAGGGACCTTCAAAGGTCATCTAGTCTGACTCCCCTGCAGTCACAGGGACACCTCTAACTAGACCAGGTTGCCCAGGGCCTCGTCGAGCCTCACCTTGAATGTCTCCAGGGAAGGGGCCTCAACCACCTCCCTGAGCAAC
>BJBW01023149.1:1135-17239 GCA_004320125.1 Scolopax mira
CGGTTAACGCCGTGAAACCTGTAACAGGGACAGGCAGGAATCAGGAAATGCCCGTGTGGGCCCAGGGACCTGGCAGCATTTCCCACCCTGCCCAGCCCAAGAGCCTCTGGGGACACCTTCCCATGCCCAGCTCAGTGCTGGTGGCAGCAGGGGTTGACCACCCAAGACAACCCATCCCTCTCTCTCTGGGCATCCCAGCAGAAGACCTCAGCAGTGACAAGATGGCCACTCTGTCCAAGGGGCTCCAAAGGGCCTGGTGGCCCCCTAGACGGCTCGTGTCCATGGCTGCTCCTCCTCACCTGAGACATCCGCAAAGAGCAGCACTCCATGGACAGTCTGGTTGTCGTCTTGGCTCCTGACAGAGCTGTCAGTGAGCAGAGAGGGGAGGAAAGCTGCTGCTTCCTCCAAGTTTGAGTACATCTCCCAGGCAGAAGCGATCGTCAACGCCCTGAGGTACACGGTACCGCAGAAGAAGACAGCCGGACCCAACTGCGACGAGGACAACAACCTCACCGCACAGTGCCAGCTGCACACTGAGCCCGGGGCCTCCGTGCGGGATACTAACCCTCGGCCCTCACGGGTCACAATCGGAGGGCGCTGGCTCCTCAATTGTCTGTGACCTCCGTGTCACAATGGGCTCACAGTGACATCATCCGTCTGTCACTGTGACGTAGCAACAGCTCAACCCCCCAGGCCGTGGCTCTCATCGGTGGCGACGCTCAGGGTTCCACCCCAAACGCTCTCGCAACCAGCGTTTGCAGAGACAGGGCCGGGCCCCACTCTTGGTCTTGAGTTTGAGCCTGTTCTGCCCCCCGTTATCTCCTGGGGGTTGATACACTATGGAGAAAGCAGCCACATTTGGACTGACACTACAACTTCAGTTCTCCCCTGTGAAGGCAAGTACAAGCTTTGCTCTTCAGCCACTGGAGATGTAATGCCATCCCTCAGTTTCAGAAAGGCTCATTCCCTCACCAGTCAAGCACAAGTTTTGAACCTTGATAATAAAATGTACGCAACACCTTCCAACTCTAGCAAGAATCCCGTTTCACTGAGTCCTGAATGTTCTGCCTTTCATTAGGCCAAAGTACAGAGAACGGTGCCCAAGAAATCTTGGGTTTTCCATGGCCCCATCCCCACGAGCCCAGACCAGGCAGAGGAAGAGCCAGGGGCTGCCTTCGATTCCCACCCCTCTGGAGCTGCCTTTGGCCATAGGGGATCCCGGGAGCACACGTGGGAAATGCCAGGGGGGGCACATTTAATCGCTATCACAGACCGGTGCTTTTTGATTCTGGGAAGTAAAAATTGAAGTGGCTCAAGGGAAAGCTGCTCCAGGTGTGCAGAAACCACCTGAAATCCACCCAGAACGCCCTGACATGAGAAGGCACAAACTACAGGAAGTGAAATCCAGTCCTAATTCTGGTTTGTTCTTGTTTTAACCATCAGAAGTCCAAGATGTGCAGTCTCTACCCCGAGATTTACAACGGGATAGTCACCCCCACTGAAAAGCAAGAATTAGTACTATTGCTTGTCATTATTTCTGTACTGCTAAATACCCCGGTATCAGTACCATAAACCATGATGCTTTTTGAACAACGTCGTCTCTGCACGCAGGAAGCCCTAAAATTCTGTTTTCATTTATAGTTCTTTCAAACAGCACTCTTTTGAGGCAAATCCCACAGCCAAACCGCCATGAGCTTCCACTCATGAATTCCAAACACAGGTTGCAGGCCATCTTAAAGCATCGCAAATGCCAACAGCTTTCTAAACCAACTGGAACAACGCCACCTTCGTGCCTTAAGTCCAAAAAAAATCCACATCATGTCAGCAGCCTGGTCGTGACACCATGAAAGCTGGGGACTAAGGAGGGAGGCAGAGGCTCCCCACCCAGGAAGTACCCCCCAAGTACCCCACCCACCCAACACAAGGGAACCCAGGCATCCGTGCCCCACTGAAAGGAGACCCAGCCCCACTGAAAAAGGGGACTCAGGCATCCAGGTGGTCCATCTACCACCCCCCCAGCAAAAGTAGCCCCAGGCATCTGGTGTCAGGACCACTGCCTTGCCTTGCCCTGCCCTAACTTGCCCTGCCTTGACTTGCCTTGCCCTGCCATCCCTTACTCTTCCTTTGCCCCCGAATTTTCCCGCTTATTTCCTCAGACAGGAGAGGAGGTGGTTTAAACGCTGCTTCCCACGTATTCCATATTTTGTTGTGGATTTGAAACTGGAACCTGGATAACTAGGGGGACATTTATGTTAAAAGGTTTATTGTGAGAAAACGACAAAACCTTTACATTTAAGATTCATTGAAGACACTATTACTGTGAAAGTCACAACTGCGTGTACTCCCCAACCTTTGGAAAGGAGAAGTTCCCAAAGCACTTTCTTAATATGTGCACGTAAAGAGACACACACTGACAGATTATAGAAAAAGGTACCCATTTATTCAAGGTATGACAAGGATATTTACAGTATTCTTTTGCTCAGAATAAGGTCCGTCCTTACGATTTTTAAAGCAGCGATTATAAATTACATTTAAAAGGGGAAATGTTCCAAGCATGTTTCTGTTAAAGAGATCATTTTTACAACAATAGAAACACTTTAAGGCTAAGTCATATTGCCCTTTGCTGCCACCCACATTTACCTTGGCAAAACTGCCTCAAAGACAACATTACCTTGAGGGATAAAGACTATGTTAAATCCAACATACAATTTTGTTCCCTCAGATGCCTTTCACAACAGTTCACACAAACGTGACGAGCTGACTTTTGATCCAAAACAGTGAATTAAACAGAAGCGAGATGAATTGCCCACGCCCCGGCGTTTCAGAGGGCCAAAAGATCACACACAGCAACACCTTCGTTACCTCCGAAAGATAATCATCATCTCCCTCCTTGATGCAGGTGCTCGAGCTTAGCAAGCAACGTGCTTTCAGTCAGAGCTCCGTGGCACCGCCTGCCTTGCCCGTCACGCTACTTCTCAAAAGCCAAGACCCCCAAAAAAACAATCTTCAGGTAGGTGACCTGTAATGTACATCCCGAGCACCACCTGCTTTAGCCAGTACTCGATTCCCACAGCATGGACTAATGTTCTAACCAAAGCAAACAAGATGGGGCTGCTAAACCGCTGCAGTGCTATTGCCTCAAGTCACTTTAACACGCAACAGATCTACCCAAACAGTTAAAATTGGTTTCTCTCTTGAGGTAGAAGCCACAAGTCATATTTACTCCCATCTGTAAACTATAACGCACACACTGTCAGGCAAATAGAGCCATCTATCTTTTTTTTTTTTGTCACTTGTTGCAAACATAATGGCATTTTTTTACCGAATCGTTCTTTGTCGGTTCGAGAAGGAAGCAAATTAAACGTCGGGAATAGTAGATTGTGGCTATTTATGCAGTTGTAATGAAAATAAAATGTCTCACACAAACAACTTTCATAGCAGTTTCCACATGGGTTGGTAGATGAGGATTCTTCTTAAAAGTTAGTTTTGGAAAATACCAGTTTTAACTGCGTAATAAAGAAAAGAAACACCAAAAAAAACATCCATTAGACATTTAAGACAACATAGCTACTTGAAATACTACCATTGCATTTTTGGTAATTTTTTTTAGTGTTACAGTTAAGGGAAAAAGTCAAACGCAACAGAAAGCCCCCAAGCCTGCACAAATACAATTTCCTTAATGATCATGTTTTGTTAGATGAGGACACCACGTAACTAAATCTATTGAAAGTGCACGACGTTTAACACTCCAACTGAAGGAGAAATGGGACCCTTGCATTAGTAGGGGACATTCATTCCCAGTTAGCTTAGAATCTCTGTAACAAAGGTGTTGCTGTAACTCAAGTTATAACTTCGAAGTTATTTGAAGATAACCCAAGACACAAGATACAAAATTTATGGAGATTGGCACTTGATCTTTAATTAGCCCCATTAGCTCCACGTTCTCCCCAGAGACTCACATACACGCAACTTTAATTTTTCATTTTATTACTTTAAAAAATAAAAGTCGATTTGTAGGTCCAGAGTAAACAAAGAAACCTTAGCTTCAAAATATTTAAAAACAAAGGTTCAAATTTTGATAAGATACATTTCACAGGGTTCACGTCAGCACCTTCACCAAATGCAATTCATCATTTGTTTTGTGAACTAAGCGTATTTCACAAAGTTTTCCTGTTAGTGACGGGGGGCTACATTCTCATCTGGATGCAGTGTAACACCACTCAAGGAGAACAAACTGGAAGGAGTGCAAGTCATTTCCCAGAGTTCCCCGTTGAGCTCTACATGGTCAGAACCAAAACTGAAGACTGAAATTATTCAAGATTGACCTTTTGCATATTCCGAAATGGAAGGCAAATACAATCAACTTACATTTGGCTTTGAAACATTAACAATGTTTTATTTCAGCCACATATTTACAAAAATGTTTACAAGAGAACCGTGTAGGATTTCCTGGTTGTTATTTTTCTGTCATAATACACTTAAAGATGAATAGTCATCTTAACCTTCATGCAAAGATGCATCTCTTGTTATACAAGAGGTTTTCTGTTTGGGTGGTTTGGTTGGGTTTTTTTTTCCCCTCTGAGGACAGCAAGCAGATGGCTGGATAAGTTTGGGTCACCCTTAAAAATGTGAGCCTGTTTGCTCTACTGCACCTTCAAAATAAGGAGGTAAAGTACAGGCTCTGTTAATTCCACAAGGGTTCATTGCCTTTAGCCTGTTTTCCAAAACCAACAAAAAAATAGTCTTGAACAGTTGTAACATGGGTTATTCCATGACTTTCACCTCTTCAGTTTACTTCCTGAACTCTGGAGTTACCTTCCTAGAAGCATACTTGATGAGCTTCTTGTCTAATGTATATTGTTGACTATACATTTTAAATTAAACTGTTATGTAAAGAATGTAACAAGCTTTTCCTTTGTACACCACTTAATCTTTGTGCTGAGTATTCTTCAAAAGGATTTTATAAATAATACAGTAAGTTTAGAATCAGTCTTCTGCTCTCTTGTCATTATACCATGTTGTTGCTTTCTCCAACTTTATCTACAAGCTGTAAAAAAAGGGAGACAAAAAGGTTTTAAAACTGCATGATATTGATACACAGTGAAGTGACTCTCAAATATTATTTGCTACTCGCACAGTTAGTATGCAACTGAAAATGAGAGAAAAGTAGTACTCACCAAGGTCTCATGATTTAAGTTTGTGAAAACTAAAAAACTTAGGTTGCAATTGTGTTTCTGCATGACATGTTTTTCTCATATAGACACTAACAGTGCAACATGAAGATGCAACAGAATGAAAAAGGAAAGAGAAGAATGCAGATAACACTGCTAGCTTAATGATTAAAACAAAATGATACAAGTGTCAGCCACACATGCATTAGTAGACCAAGTAAGATATTTCAACTGACCATTACTGTGGATTCTCTTCTGAGCCTACGTAGGCTTTGAATAAAACATTAACAATTATCTTTTTAAAACAAGATTTAACCCCATTATGATCAAATTAAATATGACTAAGTAAGATCAATTGAAAAATTAAACATTCAATTGATCATGAAAGATGAGCCAGAACTTGGCCTAAGTGTTAAGATTGGAACAGACGATCTTGAATGCTAATTTTTTTAAAAAACAGTCTGTATACATCTAAATTATACCCCCTATTTGTTTTTTAGTAGTAGCTCTTAAAACTGTTACTTTCAAAACTAGGGTTGATAACGCTTGTGTTAAAATACATACAGAAATTAACACAGTAAAAGTAGTTGACCGAAACACCCTAGATTACCATCTTTCTGGCACCTGTTAATTGTCTTCAAATCTTTGGCTACTTGGTCAAGAAAATGGAAAACAGCATTTAAAAAAAATACAAATCTGAGTAGATAGCAAGACATAGCCTGATGCAGTGGACCTTAATAAATCTATTTGATGAATGACTATGCATCAGGAGAGTTTGGGGATTCATCATACAAGCTTCAACTTAACATCAAACTAAACCAATTTGCTTTGACAGGTCACTTTTCATAAACATATCCTGGTGCTACCCAAAGAACAACGTCCTCCTCGTGGTGCTGACAGGAGAAGAGTCACCGAGGGCCAGGAGTGAAGCAGGAGTTCGAGTCACAATCCAGGGCTCTTTCCACTTCACAGCACGTAAGTGGAAGCACAAAAAGGTGTCTTTTTGTTCCTTTTACACCTAGAAGTCTCTCACTGGGATTGAAGGTGATCTGTACGGTGCAAGAACTCTACAGGAATACACTCAAAGTCACTGCTCTGAGCTTACACTTGCCTTATTCCTGATGCGTTTCTACTATGGCTGTAACAGTGGAACAATAAACAGCACAAGCTTCAAGTTTTGCATGAAGTACCAAACACTTACCGAGCTTATACCAGGTAAATTCAAGAGATATCCAAGAACTGGAACTCTTCTAATAAAGCCAACCACCACAGGAAAGAACCCCCTTTAGGTAAAAATATCAGAAAACTGTATTATTTTTTATAATTAAATTATTCTCTGTCTGCTATAAATTGAAGAAATAGTAGGTATTTTTTAAACCGAGTTTACATAAAAATCTCACAGCTTGTTAGCATCACATTAATTTTACCAAATACATCAACATACACTCAGCAGAGAGGAGAGGAAACCAGGAAAGGAACACCTAATTTTTAAATGGACAAGGTTCCAAAAACAGATCAGAGTACAACAGGAGATACTATCCCATAATAACCTTCTCTACTGCATGTAACCTGGGTGTGTGAAACCATGGCAAAAGCTAAGCCTCTGATGGGAACCACATTAAAGACAAGAAAGACATTCTAGATTTAAAACAGAGTAGAATAATAATCCTCTCTCTCTCTATTTAGTCAGATGCATCTTTAAATGATAATCATCATCTTTGGAATCCTGTCCCTTTTTTAATTGTTCTTGGTGACCAGTACCTAACTGCTGCTTTGTGGACAACAAGCACTCTGCAATTACTGCTACAGGACATGCAACAGGTGACTGTGTAAAAGTAGCCTAGACATGCAGGAAAACAACCTACAAGTAAAGGTTCTAGAGAGATCTGTACACCTATAGAACGGGTTTAGTGGTCTAGAAATCAAAAGACTGGAAAAAAAGTATAACACAGTGGTTTCTACTTGTATTATCTTAGTTATCTTAGTCCGAGCTGAAGTTACTAGAACTACTAAATTGCTTTTGATAAATATAAAGGTTGTCCACATAAAAGTCCCAATAATCCACATGACCAGAATCATTAGGAAACAGAGAAAGACCCATCCGCACAACATGATGCCCTAAGAAACCCAAAGGTGCATGATCTGGTATTCCTTGGACCTAGAAAAAATTATGTAATTCAGTGGCCAGGGATAGCCAGAGAAGTTTTCTGTTCTGCTGCCAAACAGCTGAGGAATCATATGAAATGGTGCTTGATGAAAGGCTCGGGTTTTAACTTCAGAAAGGAACAAGTTGCCAAAAACATGATAATGGTTGAAGTAGTAACTAGCTTTGTTTGCAGGAGTAACTAGCTCACATGGTAACAAGGGATTCATACTCTGAGAACTACTAAGCAGCAGAAAAGATGGTCTAGAGATGCTTTAAATTAAAACAGATCAGATAAGCATTCAAACCTGGAATTATCTAGCCCTTGTTGATACTTTTTTGGCTAAAGGAAAGTCCTAGTGACTAGAACAATTAGTACCATATATTAAAAACTAATTCAAGATTTTTTCTTTCAAAAATATTTAATAAATACAAGATTGACATACAATTTTACTGAGTGGGGGAAAAAAAGGGCTATGAGAACACCAGTTTGATTTTGACTAACAGGAACTGTATTATTTAGCTAGCAGTTGGACACTTCAAAAATACTTCAGGGGTCTATCATTAGATTAATAAGCATTAATAGAATAGTCTTCATCTGAACAAGAGTCCAAGAACAACTAAAAGCTTCTTTCTTACTTATTAGCATATTTTGTACTTTGTTCTATACTGAAATACGGCACTTCAAGCATGGAAATAAAGATAAAATACAGATCTACAGGTTGTAACAAGTCGAATTCTTTCACCATTACATTGCAATTTGGAGTCCCAGATATTTTGAAGCTTTACAATTGTTTGGTTAGATATCAACATTACCAGTGTCAGCTTGGTATATGCCACAAACATTAGCAGATTTGAATATTGGAGAACTACTTATCAACATTCCACCCCTTGCAAATGTAACTCAACAACTTTATCTCTCATGCAGCAAAAGCAAACATTTAAAGGATGCCACTTTGCCAGCTGTTACCCAGGAACACTAAACAAATACACTTATTCCTAGACACATCAATACAGAAAAGCATTTTGAAACAAGTCTTACCTGAATAGTAGGAAGAACCCATAAATTTCAAGGATCATTCCTATTAAAGGCCAACCAATGAGAACTATGAGCACACCACCCAGGAAAAAGCCTGTTGCTTTCATTTTGTGTTTTTGAAAGAAGAATCTAAATGTTCTTTCTAAACCGATAACAAAAGACAGGCCAGCCACGAATAAAACCTAGAAAAGAGAAAAACCAACCAAATAAAGACAATAGTTAATTATATTCTTAAGTTTAGGATGTAAACGTGTAAATATTCTACAAAATTAGACTGCATTTCTTGCATAATTTCTTTTAATACCAAAAGATGGGTGGTGAGAAGTAATTTACTAGTGATTTTCTTCTGTGAGGTCCATTTTAAAGCATCTGACTAGCATTCAGAACTCTTCTCACACCCGCTGAAAAAGTAAAGAGTCTACCTTTGTAGTCTCTGACAAACACCATGACATCAAAAGACCTAACGGCCGTTCTATCTGTCCCGTAACACAAGTACAGTCACTGCCCACAAGCAGCACGAGAGCTTAGTGCCACTGACAGCAGGAATTCCTAAAAACTGAGAACAGACACGTTGCAGAAGCACCTCCCTTCTGGACCACGGATATTTGCAACAGCTGATCAGTGCAAAGTCAGAATAGGAAGAGGGTTGAAGAGCATGATCAGTTATCTCACTCGTTTGTTTTTATTGTGGGGGTTTTTTTCTTGCTTTTGTGTTTATCATTTTTTTAATGTGTACATCTTTCTACTGTTTACTAATTCCAGCACAGACTCAACATTACCACACTAGTCCCAACTACTTACAACTACTTTTAGTGTTCTTTAGCAACAGGACTTGTAATTATTTCAGCTTGTAAGCCTATATCTGGCAGTAATAGTATCTCAGACTTTACTTAAAATTATAGATATTTAAGTTTTGTATCTTATTTAATAAACCACTTCCTTAGCATATTTTTCATATTTTTCCCTTTCTGATACCACTTTTTTTTTTTAAACTTCCTGTAAGGATACAGTACCTTTTCTTGCATTATCTTTGGTTACCATATAGCCTGTCATTGTCTCTTCCTACCTACGTTTTCATCATTTTCCCTAAACAGGATCTTGTATTTCCACCTTACATTAGGAAAAGAAAAAGTAAGCATTATTTTATTTTTTACTCCTCTGCTATACACTTCATTGACGGTTCAGAACAATGCTTCAACTAACACACTCAAATTCAAGTATATGTTTTTAAGTTTTCCTTCTGTGAATCTCAGTATTCGACTCTGCTGCCACAGAATGAAACTGATCAGTTTTGACCACAGACTTCAAGGAATCAGCAAAAGAGGATGTGAACCTCAACCAGGCTGTGCTCTTGGCTGGCAAAGCTGAGAAAAGCAGAAGCACAGAAATCATCACATTCAGAAAACACCTTGTCGTGTTTTATTTGCTTTAGATTGGGAATTTTGT
The DNA here is from genome assembly GCA_004320125.1 of Scolopax mira. Lineage (NCBI taxonomy): Eukaryota > Metazoa > Chordata > Aves > Charadriiformes > Scolopacidae > Scolopax > Scolopax mira. Next base: position 10,935 of record BJBW01023149.1, read on the forward strand.
GTACTAGAACTAGGATTTATTTTCTATCCTGCTTTAAGTGAAAACGTTAATTTGGTAAAAACTGAAGATATTAAACCTCTCTACTGTGTAGAGTGACTGGCTCCTCTAATCCCAGACTATCAGTAATTCATACTTCTTTTTTCCCCATAAAGCACAGTAGTGCTACATTTGCTAGCACGTACAGAACACTTCTCTATTCTTATCCAAATTGGTATTAAAATCTGTCGGTTATCTTACAAGGTCACAAAAAAGAAAGCATTAGTAATCACAGCCAATCTAAAAATCTTATTTTCAGCAGCGTAACAGCCGTGGAACAAGCTGCTTCTTGCCTGACCAACATACCACAGACCTGACCTGGAGGTAAGATCTTTAGATGGATGTGGGCTGCTCTAACTTTAATCAGGGAAAATGATTCACTCCTATCATCAAAGGAAGAGCCTAACTCTTCCTTTACACCAAATTGCCACAGTACTTTTTGTGACTCAGTTTCAAATTGATAACATTGTTCTCTATCTGGAATTAAGTATATGATTATACGTATAAGACTAAACAGCAGGCACTTACATTTCCAATGGCCAAAAGAGCTTTGTCAAAGAAGAGTATCATTCCAAAGAAAAGGAAAAACACTCCAAAGCCTGTTAGTCCCATTCCAATCTCTGAAAAAGAAAGAAATTTAGGCATGTAACAAAACATGGAACAAGGAAAAACTCGTGCATAAAAACTGTAAAAAAGTTAGAATGTCCAATCTATAGACATTTTAAACATTAAGAAAAATTTGGCCTATTTTATGACTGCCTAAAAACTTTCTTGAGTGCATGAATATAGTAAATCTTGTAGACACCAATTACTTTAATAACAGAGAGATCTTTGGAAGCTGCTTAGCAACAAAATACATATTTGGATCTACATGCCAAACCCCAATGTAACAGAAAAGCATGCATGCATATATACATACAGCCAAGACAACCCTTTTGATTTCCTGCTAGCATGGAGAAAAGGATTCTTTTGTGAACAGATAATGAAACTTTGCTTTCCATTTGCAACTCTTATCCATCATCCTTACTGCAGCGACACAAGTACCCTGGTCCTTCCCATCCTCCTGGGACCTCACATTCCACCTCCCCATAATCTTGGGTAGCAGTCCCACTTCCCCTAATTTCTGGGCTGCAGAGAGCTCAGATCAGTGCTGCAGGCTCCTTCCAAATTACTCCTGTGCTGTTAAACACCACCTTGGGTCTCCAGTCAGTAGCCAGCGTTCACAAAACCACTATCTTCGCATTCTGCTGGTCACTAAATGTTGCTCAAGAAATACTAGGAAGGCAAGAGTAGGATGGAAGCCTTGTCTGAGAAACTGGGCTAGAAATGCCATGCTATGGTTACAGCTACTATTTGAAAACAGCTTCTGAGGTACCTTGCAGACCATACTTAGAAATACATCCTACTTTTAAAATTAAGCCTCTGAGGCCTCCCTTTGACTCTTACACAGACTGCAATAGGAGAGAAATAACAGGAACAGCAGCAACACAGCTGCAAAAAATCTTTGCATTCATCCATGCACTCACCCTTACGTTACTGCTAACTCTGTGTCCAAAGAATTTAGAAACCTACAAGATACATAAAAACAGCTATCAAAACTAGCCATAATACTATAGACAGGCTGGCAGCTCAGTTTGTGTCTATGTCTCGATACATATTTTGGAGAGATATATATAGGATATATATATATCTCCTATTTATATATCCATATTTATATATATGTTTCCCCAGTAGTTTTGTATAATCTAGCCTGAAACCCCACACACACAATAACAGCCTTCACTGCTACTCTTAACCAGATCTACTTAGTCATTTGCTGTTGCTTGAAGAGCTCAGGAGTAAAGGAGCATCACTCTGCCTATTCCAGAGCTTCTATTTAGCAAAAACCTTTCAAAAAGAGGAAAGAGATTTGTTACTGCAACATTCAACTTCCCAAACTTCTGCAAAGGCTCATCTTTCAGCGAGGTTGCAGACCACATGGTGTTAAATCTGCAGTTCTCCAGTATCATCTGCCACTTTAAACTTTGGCTGAGAGCATTTTAACCACCCAGAATAAAAACTACTAAGTAACCTGCTACAATTGATTTATCGAAGACATTCTCAGTACTTGTTTACCATGAAAAATGGAACTGGAAGCTGCATTTTCAATGAATCTGCTTACTGAAGGCAATATAACAATTGCAATCTGCCCTTTTCTCTAGTACTCTTTACTTTAGAAGAGGAGAAACAATCTGTATTCTGGAAGGAAAACACTCGGAGGCAGGACTCCAAAGGAATTACCAGCTGCCAGTAAGATAAATATGCAATCATGGGAAGCCAGTATTCATTCCTCCCACAGACACTGTGCAAAGCAGGGATCTTGCAAGAAGGCAGAGGCCAACTCCCAACAGCTGCCACAATCACTGCTCTGACACTTCTCCTGTATCCACTTCAAACAGGTTTGTAATCACCTACTCCTACCACAAGGTTCAGATTCACTTGAGGAACCAACCACATCCTCTGTTAGTGGAGGGAAAAGAAAATAGAAAAGGAATGCTATTCTCATCATCCCCAAATTACTGCTGAAAGAAGATGAGTAGTCCCAGACTGTTGTTCTCTGTGGCCAATGTCTCAGCAGAGATACTACTGACTTGATAGCAGAATTCAAAAATATATTCAACTAGCATTCTTAGAGGAAGGAAGAAAAAAAAAACCAACAAAAACACAAACACTGACATTTTGTACATAATCTTTGCAACAATGAACTAGGAATTTTTATAACGGGTGTGAACTATCTTTACACACTTCCTCCTGTGCCAGAAGAGCCTTCCCATACTACTCAAATACAACATTTCAATGCCTAGAAATGCAGAAACACATACTAGCCACGTTAAAAAAAAACCCCAGAGTAAATGTTAAAGTTATTATGATTTACTGAGAGGAAGAAGCAACGCTTTCTCAACGTTTCTGCAGAAATCCCATAAGCTGTGCAAGAGCACTGCAGCACTGAATCAAAGGGGCTTAGGAAACATTAAGACCTAAAATTATGATACACTGCTTGTGATAGTTCAGGAAGGGAATGCACATCCTCTATCTTTTATGTGCAAAACAAGAATAAAATCGTGGTCTGTAGGCTCTCAGAAGACAAAAAATAATGCAGTTTACAGGTCATGAAAAATCTCAACTTTTAATAATTTTAGTATTGAAAAATTAATTTGGGAAAAACTTAATGCATTCCTTTGCCATCACCAGTAATTTATAATACTATCTGAGGAATCATTTAAAAAGTATTCTAGACTATAGCTGTAAATTTAACTGTCCAAACATCAACTAACACAGTGGCTCTCTCCAGGTATTTATCCCATTATTCTGCCAGAGACTCTATGGAAAACCCCATGTTTTCCAAACAGCAGTGAGTTTAAAGATATCTGATGAAATATGTTCAGAATTTCAGAAAAAAACAGTGGAAAAAAACCCGCCAAAACCAGAACCTGAACTCCACAGTATTTTACTTAGTACTCTTGGCTCTGACGGTTAAAACCAAAAGAGTCAGCACTGGAGTTAACTGAAGGTCCCAAATGAGGAACTAAGAAAAGGAAAAACAGTGAATAGATACCATCTTTCCAACAGATTAGTTTTTTTTCCCCAGTGAATACTCTGGAGAAGAAGACAGGTGAACAAGCAAAAGCAAAGCCCACAAGTGTTTAATCAATCAGAAACCTAAAAATTAACCCCAAGTGTTAGCACCCATCCCAGTAACAGAGCACAGCACCTGAATTTCTCAAGAAGTCATTGACCTTGAATGCTGCTAACCTGCTCTGCTGCCAGTCTTCACCTCTGGCCTTGATGGGCTCTCTAATGCCTCCGTTTCCAGTATCCTGCTCTCCAGTTAAACTTAGTTCTTTAAGCTTTCTTTTCTGTATTTTTCACGCTTAGGCTCCTTCATAACTGACGCAATGGTGCTTACCAAGCATCATTTCCTTTCATGGCAACCATACCAGAAACGTGGCATATGTGAAATGTGTTAAATTTTATGTTAAATCAAAGACCTAATATTCTCCTTTACTTTGTGGTTTAAACTCTTACAACCCCCTTTAATTTCACTTCTTTGTATTTTCCCTTTCAACACCTCTATTTCCAAACATCCAGAAAGAAATTCTTTGCTACGAAGGTGGTGAGACACTAGAACAGGTTGCCCAGGGAAGCTGTGGCTGCCCCATCCCTGGAGGGGTTCAAGGCCAGGCTGGATGGATGGGGCTTTGAGCAACCTGCTCTGGTGGGAAGTGTCCCTGCTCAGGGCAGAGGGGCTGGAACTGGGTGATCTTTAAGGTACCTTATCGCTCTCTACAACCACCTGAAAGGAGCGTGTGGAGAGGCGGGGGTCAGTCTCTTCTCCCAAGTCACAGGCAAGAGAACAAGAGGAAATGGCCTCAAGTTGCACCAGGGGAGGTTCGGGTTGGATATTAGGAAAAAATTCTTCATAGAAAGGGTTATCAAGCATTGGAATGGGATGTACAGGGAAGCAGTTGAGGCACCATCCCTGGAGATATTAAAAAAGTGAGCTGACAAAGTGCTCAGGAACATGGTTTAGTGTTGTTTGGTTTTTGGGTTTTTGCAGAGTTAGGTTGATAGTTGGATTGGATGATCTTCCAGATCAGACCCTTCCAACTGTAACCATTCCAAGATTTCTCTTCAGGGAGAACAAAACTACAGTTAACTACAGTTAAGAAAAAGGCAGTAAGGCCACTGACACATCAACGAGTGATTCCAAACCACCCGTGTCCACACGGAGGCATACCCGAAGCCTTCAGTAGTTAACTGCAACTCTCCTCCACTGTTCAGCTCCCATTCATTCTCACAACCCACGCCAACACCAAACAGCCCCACACAAACAGTGGCAATGCCCTCCGAGGAGTCGGGGGAAAAGAGGGGGGGGAGCCCCCCCTGCCGAGCACCCGGCCCTCTGTAAGCCCAGCATCCCGCCCCACTCTCCCTTTCCCCAAGGCAGCTGACGGTACCGCCGCCAGACCCCAGGCCAGGCCGGGCTGAAGAGCCCCAACCCGGCGGCGCTGCCAGCCCAGCTCCGCCTGCGCTCGCTTTCCAGCCGCTGCCCGCCGCGGGGTGGGACACGCCAGCCTCGTCTCGCCTCCACAAGCCGGACCCCCGAGAGCCGCCCTCTTCCCGGAGCGCCCAGGGTGAGGAACGAGACGAGCTCTCCACAGCGGCCCGGTCCAACTCCCTGAGCGCGAACAAAGGGGCGAGGGTCCGGGAGCGGCGGGCCAGGCCTGCCCCGCGCCTGCTACCAGAGAGTCCCGTCCCCTTCCTCCTCCTCCCCGCTTTGCAGCCCCCAGCCTCCCACCGCGAAGCTTCCGGAAGCCCTTACTCTGACTGTCCGAGAGGGAGATCATGGTGGCGGCGGGCTCGGGGGACCGAGGAGAGGCGGCGGGCTTGGGGAGGGGGGCTGAAGAGAAGCGGCGGCGGCGACAGCCACGTCTTCCGGAAACACGCAGCCCCCTTCTCCTGGCCGCCGGCTGAAAGGAAGCCGCCCCATTGGAGGACGCGGCGCCAATCAGCAGCCGTCTTGTTCGCGCCCCTTCCCGTCTACGCTGCTCTCATGACAGCGGGAGGGGGCCGCCGCGGATTGGGGGAGAAAAGGGACCGCGCGTGCGCGTGCTCACCCTCGCCCTCCCTCCTCGCTCGGTGATTGGCTGATGGAAGCCGGCAGTAGAGGGGGGGGAAAAGGCGGAAGCGGCGGGGCCCAAGAGATGGGAGAGGGTGAGTAGCGGCGGGGCCGGCGCGCGCGCCCCTCGGCACTGGCCGTTGGGGCGGGGCGGCGCGGGGCGGCGGGACGGCGCGGCGCGTGCCGAGGGCGGTAATTCTGAGGTGGGAGGGGGGCGGCCATGAGGGGCGGTGGGGGCAGAAGTATGGGTATGGCCTTCTTCTCCTTTTCCTCTTCCTTCTTCTCCTTTTCCTTCTCCTCCTTTTCCACCTCCTCTTCCTTTTCTTCCACCTAATTTTCTTCCTCCTCCTCTTCCTCTGTTCCGCCCCGCCGGGACGCAGATGGCGGCCCTGCCCGCGGTTGGTGTTCGGCTTTGCAGGTGACAGAGTGCTGAAACGGCCGCCTTAAGTATCTCTACCTGCTGTTGGTTTGCCTTTCCCACCCCCTCCCACCCTCTCTGAGGTTCCTGGAGGAAGGAGGTTCCTTCAAGGGGATCAGAAGTAGGCTCGGGCCTTCTATACTGTCTGGGAAACTGCACATTGGAAACTGGGGCCGCACTTTTCCTGGAGGG
>BJBW01023165.1:0-13341 GCA_004320125.1 Scolopax mira
GGTGAGACCCTGGAAGAGGTTGCCCAGAGAAGCTGTGGCTGCCCCATCCCTGGAGGGGTTCAAGGCCAGGCTGGATGGGGCTTGGAGCAACCTGGTCTGGTGGGAGGTGTCCCCCTGCCCAGGGCAAGGAGGTTGCAACTGGGTGATCTTTTAATGTCCCTTCCAACTCTAACCATTTTATGTTTAATAGCCCTTCATAGATTTCTGACTATCTATATGTTTAGATTTGTAATATATTCGTATTTTTGCAGCATTTTTTGCTCTCAATACTGTTATTTATTTTTCCTGACAGGGCAGATACTTTGAAGCACAGGATAGACCCTATATGTTCTTCACCTAATAATTTTTTAGTAACTGATTGTGCAGGCCATGTGTTTTTTGAAGTTTTTGGTCTATGTTTAATATGCATTTGACATAGTGAATGCCAAAATGCAGGCCAACTGTAAATCCACTGGTAAAGCTCTGTTCTGCTGCAGGCTAGAGATCTGTGTTCAGTAGCATCCTTTTGCCTTTAGGATGTCTACAAATAAAAACATCTGTACCTCATCTCTGAAACTGTTCTGAAGATTGATGAACTCCAAGAGTATTTAGCAATATTAAGGGCATGCAATATAATTTTTTTTTCCCCTTGACCAAAGCACAAACCAGAACATAGCATTTCTTTTCTTTTTCCTGGATAGGTCATATTTATCCTGTTTTTTCTCCATCCCCAAAGTACACGGGGATGGGATACAGTAGGTACAAGACCCTGAAGGCTAGGGCGGCTCAGAAAACAGTCTTTCAAACCTCTTTTACCTCTTCTGTTGAGTAAAATTTCATACAAAAAGCTCACGTGGAGTCCAGTGACAGTCAGAATCTCTCTGTGTGTTTGCATGCATTTTTCATTAGGGGTGATTGTTTTTCCCTATGGACAGAACAAAAGAGGCAGCAGAAAATTGTTAACCTTACACAACCTTGATGCTAAAAAGCTAGTGTCAGCAATTCTATCCTTACAGTGGAAGGATGTCAGGAAATCTTTAGATCTTGCCAACTTTAAAAAGACTTTCATCTCCATCACTTCTCCAGTTTTTCTAGCCCTGAGCTTTATTTTTGTAGTGTTCTCGAGGTCATCTTTGGGGATGCAGGAAACTTTTCTGTGTTATTTTTAATTGCATTTGCAAATCACAGCACAGTGACAAAGTAATTTGAATATTCTGCATAAATTGTGATGAATATGAATATAATTATTGTGGGCGTTAGAAATGTTCCTATTGAATCTCTTTTCAACATTGAGAACAAAATGAAAAACACTGAAAAGTGCCCCTTACTGTATAAAGTAATTGAGTATACTTTGTTTGTCAATTGCTTTCTTCCTGTCCTGAAATTATTTTCAAGATGCTTTTAATTCATAGCAAAATCCTTACAATTCTGAGTGTAAATTAATCTGGATCTCATGGATGGGAGAAGTCAAAAGGCAGTAAGGGTAATTTAAACAGAAGTCTTTTCACAGTTTTATGCTACTTCATTTAGAGGGTCACGCCTTTCTTACAGCCTGTCAAGATGGATCAAGCTCCTATACAGGGAGGTAGATCAGAACCTCTTTCAAAGTGATGTATGAAAAAGTCATTAAAACACTGTCACTAAAGGCTTGAAGCCACTAAATAGTATTAAGGATAGATTATATGTTAGCAGTAAAATCCAATACTTCATTCTTGCCAAGAGCAAGCAAATTAGGCTGGTGTGCAGTACCTACATGAGAGATGGCAGGTATCCTCAGACACTCTGCCTCAACTCAGGAGAAGATTTAGGAAGTGGGTCAAAGATAATTTTTATCTGGGAGAATAATTTTTAGCTCCTTAAGTGTTTTTCTTGCTGTCTTATGTTGATCTTATTCTTTACTTGAAATATCTCTGGGAACCTGCTGTTTTATTTTCTTCAAAGTAGCGTAGCCAAGGACTCTGAGCCACCTAGAGGGCATGAAACAAAAGTGAGCTACACATAACTGGGTAGGATGGGTGAAAATTTCCTTAAAACCTGGGAAACTTGTCTGAAAATATGCATTTGGTAGAGCAGGGAGAAAAGCAAAGTCATGTCATTAGGATAAAACTAACCGTTTTGGAACACATCTGTGCCTGAAATCCCCCATTATAATTCCACAGGTGACAGCCTTCCACCGGTGGCTCCTCAGTTCTGCAGGTACATCATATGTTCATATTTAGACAGGAGAAAACTTTACAAAGGAACGATGTTTCATATTTCCTGAGATAACTACTATAAAATCAAATTACATGCTAATTATAATCCCAGAGATGATAATCCCAGAGATGATAGCCTTGCACCAGTGGTTGGTTCCTCAGTTCTGCAGGTACATCACGTGTTTACATTTAGAGACAGAGGAAACTTTATTAAGGAATGTTGTTTTTTTATTCCTGAGAACTATTATAAAATCAAATTGTCTAATTGTACTAATTATTGTCTAAAAGTAATACTGATAGTGTATGAGGTAGTAAGAATGAAGCCTGAAGGAGGGTTCCTAATGCAGGTGGGCTCGGAGTTGCATAGTGAGCTTCTAATGGATGTACAGATTTAACTTTATTGAAATTGTTGGACACATGGGGTCTCGTGATCACCAGAAATACTAAACCTTGATTTCCAGTGGCCCTGTGTCTCTTTTTCCAGTTGATTGGTCTGTGTTGTGACTCGGAGATGGATTTTTGTCAAAGTTCAGCCTGCAAGAAAACCTTCAACCGCACCACCCAGGACTCCAGGGAGTCCTCAAGGGGAAAATGCCTTGATTGAGAAATGTATTTGCTTATTCTTTGAAGTATGATTTGATATCAAGGCATTGATAGCAAAGCTTTTTTTATATATTGATTCTCTGCTGTCTGTTTCTAAGAAGCACATTTGCACATGCTCTCTACTCCATTAGGAGCGCTGGAAAGTTTGTGTTTTCTGTCCTGTTGAGTAATCATAATATGAAAATGAGTTTGGAAATACTTTCATTTTATAAGTAGGATTTCTGGTGATTGTGCTTTCTCAGCAGTTTTCTGGTTTTCTTCTGTGTCGTGGTTTTTAAACCACAACAAAAATTGAAGAACAGACCTGTCCTCCCTGAAGTTTGTCATCTTGATTGCTCTTTTTTTTATGGGCTTAGTTGGGGTGGCTGAAGAGACCCTGGTGTCTGTTAAACTCACAGGAACTCTTTTCTAGACTGTAATTATTTTTTTTAAGAGCATGTATTTCATAATCACACAACTTTAAAATTTTGGTCTGTAAGTTGTGGCTTGACTTGAAGGGCATCTATAAGCATGGAATTCCCTTGGATGCTTTTAAATGGGAAGTAGTTCCATCTCACCAATATAAGCTAAAGTGAGATTGGAGTTCATCCCAAAATATGAACAGTTGTGTGCATTTGATGTATCTAAAATGCAAAATAGAGCAGCTCCCATGCTAATGGAAGGGGGATTGCTGTATCTTTTGAAGCTTTTGATTTCTTTTCCCTAAACTGCTGTCATGGTTTGCTGATGAAAATCTGTGCTGGAACATGACAAGCTGCAAAAGCCAGTCTATAAATATTTCTCTTGCATAGTCTTGAATCTGAATGCTGACATGAACTTGTTTACGCATGAGATTAAATTTTTGTGGCTTTCAGATAAAATATGAGCCATTGGAATCATAAATTCATGCAGGGAAACCTTATTAAATAGTTTTAAGTTCTTTGATTTTTTGCTGAGCTGACAGTCGTTCCTTCTGTAGCCGGAATGCTCTTTCCTGCTGGAGAAGACCCATGGGCATCTGCAGGGAGACTGTAGCTTCCCCTGCTACTGCGGAGGGGAGAGGGATAAAACAGTAAGATAAAATAACCTGTCATTTAGGGTATCTCTGCCCTTTAGAGACAAACAGTACTACCACTTAATTCTAACCTAAATTTTGGTCTGTATCTCGCTACTGGTCACCGTGCAGAGCTGGAGAACACGTCAAACAGAAGTTGGCCTGTTGTGATGTGGTGTAGTAATGGTGTCAGGGTTTGAGTTTTGGGACCCCCTCAGGGCACGGGGAGGATGCAAGTGGAAATTTCCAACCTGAGGATGCCATAGGCTAGAAGTGCTTTCTTCAGTTACAAACCAGCCTGGATAGGTTGCTGGTGGCAAGCGCTTCGTTACCTTTTGACCGGGCAGCGTGGCACTGCTAATGGGAGGCTGTGGGCAGTATCTGGACTGTGAGTGAGATCCCAGCTACGGATCCATTACAAGGAGAAAAGGACTTATTTGAACCTGGTATCATCTTGCCCTGCCCTGAGAGTGCTTTGGAGGCTGCAGAAGACACCGGGCTTGGTGATGTGTCTGAGAGCTGCCCCTGGGAGAGGGGGCACAATAGGCACAATTGTGCCCTCAAAGGCACAATACAATACAATACAGCCCTTAATTATTTATTTCAAGCATGAATTATTTCTTGACTTGAACACTATTGTCTTCTGCCAAGGCTGGAATGGCTTAATGTGTTGATTGCTCACAGCTTTGTTCTCAAGCCTTGATTGTGATGCCTGAATCCAGGGAACATATTTTAATTTTGATGAATGTGTGGCTCCCAGAGAGCAGTGTGTAGGCATCAGGAACAGGATGCACCTAAATGCATAAGCTATAGACACAGCCAGCCAAGTGAGACATCTATTGAGCAAATACTCCCCTTTGTTGCTAAGACCATGAAAAAAGCTGAGGAAAATTGTGTGATGGGTTACACAACACATGCCTGTCATGAGCCTGGCATTGCCACTTCGATAAACTATCAATATAGGTTAGAGGTGGACCTGCTGGAAGGCACTTCTAAGGAGAATCTGGGGCTCCTGGCAGATAGCAAACTATCTGCTGGAGAGCAGCTCCAACGAAAAAGACCTGGGAGTCCTGGTGGATGGCACTCTCCATGAACCAGCAGTGTGCCCTTGTTGCCAAGATGGCCAATGGGATCCTGGGCTACATGGGGAAGAGTGTGGCCAGTGGGTCAAGGGAGGTCATTCTCCCCCTCTGCTCTGCACCGGTGAGGCCACAACTGGAATACTGTGTCCAGTTCTGGGCCCCCCAGTTCAAGAGAGACAGGGAACTGCTGAAGAAAGTCCAGCACAGGGCAACGAAGAAGATTAAGGGATTGGAGCATCTCCCTTATGAGGAAAGATTCAAGGAGCTGGGACTCTTTAGCCTGGAGAAGAGAAAGCTGAGGGGAGACTTATAAGTATCTAAAGGTTGGGTTGAGGGAGGATGGAGGATGATGAAAGTTGAATCACTCTTTTCAGTGGTTCAGGATGAGGGGTAACGGGCACAAGCTGGGATATGAGAAGTTGCACTCAAATATGAAGAAAAAACTTCTTTAGGGTGAGGGTGGCAGAGCCCTGGCAGAGGCTGCCCAGGGATGGTGTGGAGTCCCCTTCTCTGGAGATCTTCAAGCCCCACCTGGATGCTGTCCTGAGTGATGCAGCTCTGCTTTGGCAGGGGAGTTGGACTGGATGGTCTCTACAGGTCCCTTCCAACTCTGACAATTCCCTGATTTTGTGATCCAGTGGAGTGATGTAGTAATGGGGGCCCAGCCAGGTGATCACCCCATGTTGAAAACTGCTAAATGTCTGTGATTTCCACTGACAAAAGTGCTCCAGCCATTAAACTAAGATGTTTTTCCCAGTACCAGCTTGCTGAAGGACTAGGTGAACTTGCTTGCTGACCCCAGTATGGTCCTGCTAACTCATGCCTCCTACAACTGAGGTTCAATTCCTGGGTCCCTGTTACTCATCAGACACTGTGAGCATTCCTGTAATCCTCTTCTCCCCTCTTGAATGGGAAAAGAGATTCCTTAAAAATGCCATGATAGAAATCCAGTGGAAATAGTAAACATAACTGGAACAATTATGTGTTGAGCAGTGGTTTGTGTAGAAACACCATGAGTCTTATGTTACTGTAGGGTGGAATGTAATCAGAAGTGTTAATTTACGCTGTAAATTACAGCCCTTGCTGTCTTCTCCCCCCGCTTCCTTTTAACATCAAAGGGAAGTGAGTCAAACTAAAAGAGCTCATCTGAATAAACCTTGAAGTCTGTAATCTTGAAACAACCATCTCTGTGGATATTTCAAATGAAGACTTGATTTTCATTCTTTATTTTTAATGAAAAACATTGAGATTGCAATAGAAACTGAGGAGGGAGGATGCATTTCGAGATACAGATATGGACTCCTGTATCAGCAGTGAGCTTCCACTGGGTGCTGACTGGGGTGTCTGGCTCCACCTGGGGTGTCGTGGCTCTCCTGTGCCTGAAATCAGAAGTGTAAAACACCAAGACCAGAGCTGGTGGAGATAAACAGAAGAGGAGAGTGTCACCTTCTTCGCTCTCCTTGTGTCATGCGCTCTTTCCACCTGGCCTCGTGAAGTTGAAGTACCTGGCACCTCGCCATCAGTATTTTTCCAGGAGCTTAAAGACATCCAAAGTTCTCCGTGTGTCAAAGCTTCTCTAGTGGGTTTATGGCTAGAAATACAATTTTTGAAACTGAACTCGGGTTATTTCATTGCAGCCTTTGTTCAATATCCTCAGGAGTACTGCTTTCCAGAAGAACTGGTGGTGTAAGGTGACCCTTGGTGACATGTTTATCACAGGAGAGATGAGGAGGGACTCTGTCAGGGAATGTAGCAATAGGACAAGGGGTATTGGTTTTAAAGTGAAAGAAGGGACATTTAGATTAGATACTAGAAAAAAATTCTTCTTTGTGAGGGTGGTGAGACACTGGAACAGGTTGCCCCGAGAAGCTGTGGCGGCCCCATCCCTGGAGGGGTTCAAGGCCAGGCTGGATGGGGCTTGGAGCAACCTGCTCTGGTGGGAGATGTCCCTGCCCAGGGCAGGGGGGTTGGGACTGGATGATCTTTAAGGTCCCTTCCAACTCTAACCATTCTGTGATTCTATGTTTGTACCAGGTGCTGGAGTCCAAGTGTGGTGTTTCAGGAATACCTTCCTCAGACCTGCTTTGGATTGCATTTCAATTTGTTTGTTAGTTTTTTCTTAAGGCCTTTGGCACACGTTTTGGTGAGTTTTAAGCTAAAGCAGTGACTGGTACCTAAAGGTTTCCATTGAGGAAGCATCTCCTTCCCCTCACCGGGGGAGCAGGTGAACTTGTCCGTTTGGGTGTATCTGCTGTGGGCTCGGCAGCATCGCCCGGTGGTAGCCAGCTCCTGGGCAAGTGTCTTGGCTCCTGCAGCGCTTTTGGGATGAGACCCCGGGCTTCTGGTTTCTAGATTTGCTGAAATATGGCTCTGCATTGGGTCTGGTACGTGTAACTGAAATTCTTCTTTTTGAGCAATTCTTATAATTTGTGGCTGAACAGATCAGAACGGATTTACACATCTGCTGATATATTCTGGTTAGTGTAATCCTTCCCTGCTGAGAAAAGGCCTCAATTTTTACAGCGTAGACCCACATCCTCTTTATAAATTCCGGGAGAGCAAAACTATTATCTGAGCGTGTGTAAATTTGAGTCCCTCTGTGCTGCCTCAAAGCTTCAGACTCCGATGGGCACAGGCCTGTGAGACATTCCTCTCACTTTGCTGTCTTCCTGTTGAATAGCTCTTTTTTTTCAAGTTTGGCTTACGTGAAGGAAGGAAACACGTGAAGGAACTGTATATGCGTTCCACAGGGAATGTAATAATAGGTGAAACTTTTGTAAAAAATATAGTATTTGCAAGGCTAATACATAGATGAACTATTCACGTTACCAGCAAAGAGCAATATTTCTGTATTCTATTTTAAATAGATACTCCCTCTGTGTTTACTTAACCTTGCGGTTATATTTAAAGAAATAAATGCCTTCTGAGACACAATTTAGGCTATTTAATGGCAAGATACTGAAATGTTGAGATAAACAAGGAGAACTGAGATAAGTTAACTAGAGCGGTTTTTATTTATTGCTTTTTCCAAGTTCCTTTTTCCAATCTACTGATTTGTACACTGCTAATAAGCATTTTGTGTGACTAACTAGCAATTAGTGCTTCGTAACTTGTTAATGAAGAATGTTGCTACCAAGGATTTGAAAGCGTGATGAACAGCCAGCCTTGATCATTCCGAGGTCTGCTGAGCTCCCATAAAGAGCCTCAAGACCTGATTTTTACTTATTCGTAGTCCCATCTTCAAAAGAAGATGAAAAATAAAAAAAGGGAATGGTGCAAAGAATTTATTTGCATTATTTTTTTTAAGTTTTCATCGTGGTTTGTAATGCAATTTCCACATCAGGCAGTTGTTAATATTATTTGCTGCTGTTAGGAGTATTGTGCACTGATTGGTGTTGGATGGAGACTGAAGCTGTTCTCTTTTCTAGTTGTCTCTGTGGTCTTGCCCAAAAATCTGGGATTTTCCTCCTAAAAGTTAACCAGATCCGACAGCAGGAGGCTATTCCTGCAAAAATCCAAGTGCCCCTGTAACTTATTCCCAGGAGAGGCCTTCTGAATACGGAACTGTTTACCTCTGTTGCATAAATATGGGAGTGTTTCCCAGTCCTAAGAGGTTGGCAGCACTGGTGTGACTGCCCAGGGACCACTTTGGGTAGCTGGAGGTGACGATACCAAAGCATGAGCAGATGTCTGATTACAGCTGAAAAAATTATTCTTGTGGAAATGATACATCTTTATGAATTTTAATCTGATTTTCTTCTTCTATAATGCTTTTGAACATATTACAATTTCTTATCGTTAGTTATTGCTCTAGTGCAATTTTTAAATAGCTCTTCAATTATTTTTTTTCTTTGGGTTTGCTACCTTCCAAATTGAATTTCTCTTAATTGTTGTTTTCTGTAGTCAATTGCTGCCTTAAGAACTAATTAAAAAAAAAAATAGTTGAAATAGTCATGCAGACATTTTTTTATCATCAGAATGTAGTTTAAGTAAATTATTAGTACAAAATGAAAATTCCTTTAAACTGGAAAGGGAAGCTCATCGAGCTGCATGTGTAATTAAGAGCTAAAAAATGGATCTTGGAGGCTGTGTCAAGGGAGGTTGTGCAGTGAGGTTTTGAGTTGGGGGTAAGAGCATCTCTTCTAAAAGAAAAGGGGATCACAAAGATGGTGAGGGGACAACTTGTTACGGAGAAAAACATCTTGAGAGAGAAAAAGGAACAAGATTTGGACTCGGGACAGTGCAAGAGACCAGAAAAATCTCAGAGATGCTGGTACAGAATAAAAAAGCAAACCAAAGGGGAATGTCTGGAAGTGAGGATAGTGAAGAGAAAGGGGCAGAGAGCAGAGATGTGCATCGGTTGCACACCACTGATCAGTGTTTGTACGCGTCTTTCATTTGGGGCAGTCGTGGTTGGTTTCCCGTAGAAGTGCAGACTTAGTTTTGTTGTTTCCTCACACGGTACACTGTGGGAGTTTGATGCAGAGTTTCACTCTTTCACAGGAAACATAAACTCAAGATTGACTGAAACAATTTGCCTGTGCACTCTAGTGCCAAGGGTGCCCTGAAATACCATTTGCTGAGTTAGCAAAGGTTATTTAGCTAAAATCCCAGTCATCATTAGTTTCTTGAACCCATCATAACACAGAAAGCCACAATATATTTCCCAAGGATTTTTGTCTCTTGGTTTGGTTGCCTCTATTTTTATGGTTGCCAGTCCTTTTCTTAAGTTCTTCTATT
This sequence comes from Scolopax mira, assembly GCA_004320125.1. Lineage (NCBI taxonomy): Eukaryota > Metazoa > Chordata > Aves > Charadriiformes > Scolopacidae > Scolopax > Scolopax mira. Next base: position 9,633 of record BJBW01023165.1, read on the forward strand.
GCCACCAGTCGACCCAATTTGTAACCAGGTGTGCTCCTGTGGTGAAACACACGATGTGGTGCAGTGATGTCTCCAAGACCAAACAGCCACGTCAAGCTGCCCACAGTGGCCGAGGAGGGGGCTTTGTTGGCCAAGATGGAGCTGCCACTCTAGCAAAGCCATGCAGATCCACCCAAACCCACCCCTACACTTAATGCTTTCCCATAAGCCATCTGGTGTTCATTTAGCTGTCCTATCTGCCTCTTTCCTTTGCTCTAGCAGCTTCCAAATCCTTCAAGTCAAAACAGCTTTAGACGGTTGACAGCAGGATAATTAAAATATCAAATGATAAGAAATTAAAAAAAAAAAAATTCGGATCTTTTTTGGATTGTAATTTTCTGAAGCAATCTGGTCTTTCCAATAGCAGAAATGGGGGTTTTGTTGTTTTTCTGTTTTGCTTTTTTTTTTGTTTAATAAGAAAACCAAGGGCTGAGTTAACAGGCAAGTACGAGTTGAGTATTGCGTATTGTTAACAGTACAGCCAGTACATTTTTTTTTTTTAAGGAAGAAAATACTCCATGTTCTTGCCAAAAGTCAGTGTAAATATTCCACCCTCTGGGTCACTGGAATGTCTGTGTGCACGGAGGCTCTGGATAGGGCTCTGCCTTGGTGCTCCCTGCACCCTAGTAATTAAAACCAAAGAAGAGGGTAACCTTCAGTGAGGGCTTCCAGCAAAGCTCAGCTGCTCTGAAGTTTTCTTTCTGGCAGCATCCTCCTTCCCACAGCTTCCTCCAGAGGTGACAGGGATATTCCCTTCCCGTGCTCAGCCTTTCCCTGAGCTGGTGGTGATGGGACTCACTTTGCCCAGGGGATGCAGTGAGGCAGCACAGCAGCTCAGTGCAGAGAAGCTCCACCAGAGCAGCAGAGACCCTGGATGAGCGTGGTTGTGAAAAAGGTTTGTTTACAAAAAGCCCTTCCTCCCCCTTTTTCCCCCCCACTTTTTTTTTTTTTCACTACTTCTGCCCCAAAAAGGCAAAACAACTGAACAGATGCTTCAGTCCCACAAAATTTCCCTTCCAAGAGTACATTTCTCTTAGGGAAGCGATAGCATCTTCCTGTCAGAGGCTGTAGTGTCATCTGGGAAGCATTTATTGGATCTCTAGGGAATGGATTAAGAAAACAAAGACACGCTATTCTGATGTCAGCTCAACCACTACAGAAGCATCAGAGGATCCTTCTAATCTGATGATTGCAAGGAAGGTCATGTAAATTACCCAATAAACATTGAGAATACATAGCACAGGTTTTATTGTATACCCAGTTGCACTTTCAGTAGTTTTTTGGTAGCATTCTCACATATATATATTTTTTTTCCCCTCTACATGTGGAAAATCTTGTAAATTTGGGCTAGCCTGGAGAAGAAAGACATTCTAGAAGTGGCATGGTTGTTGACCATACTTCTCCAGATTGAAGTGTCTCAATTTACAACTCAAGGAAAACCCACAACAAAACAAATCAAAACCATAAAAGCTTTCCCAGTCTGATATGTTGGCATACACAGCTCAAAATGTAGGAATTAAATTATCACTGATGATAAAATAGACTTTTCAACAAGAATTTCTTTTTCAAAGTCTGTGGGTGAATTTAATGTCAAATATAATCCAGTTCTTTATTGCCACAGCAATTTTATCAAAATGAGGTATAGTAATTGTATTTTTAAGGCCAACATTAGACACGCTTCTTGAAAGGTGTTGGAAATTGTTCTGCCAAGTAAGGAGGTATTTTTATGTAATGGGTTTTAATCACACAGGAGCTGCCCTTGAATTAAAGGTCAGTGTAAGCAGAAATGGACTTCAAGAGGGCAAACCGTGTCGATAGACAAGAAAAAGCAATTTCCTGCTTTGAATAGGGGAATTCTGATTCTCTTCAGTTATGAGCTTGGTTTCTTGCGTAGATTACCAAACTGTATGAAAGTGGTTGACTGAGCAGCTTAGGTGTTCTCAAAAGAATTTTATCCCTGAACTGCTCAGCTCTCACCTCAAATTCCAGTTAAAATTTGGAGATGTCCATGTAATGGCCTCTTTGTGCAGCATACTAAGATCAGTCTCCCTGGATCCCACAGAAGAAGATGAAAAGCAACAGCAGTGAAGTAGGGTGGGTTGGGACTACAGGGCAACACCATATCCATCATCTCTCTTTGATTTAATGAAAATTATTCCAACCTTAGAGCCAGGGAAAGCTTTTTTTCTTTACCTGCCAGGTGTAAAGTGACAACTCTGAAGAGTTGAATATACATTACCTTTCATATCACAGCTATTGCTAAAGCTCTTCAACTACTTAAAAGCTGTGTTTGAATGTACAGATATGTGATTTACAATGATACAGTGCAGAGGAAAGTTTCTTAAGTAGTAGGTTTTTTGAAGGAAGTGTTTAGAACTGCCCCGTTGGGTTCAGATTTAATTCTTGCTAAATATCTATCCTCACAAGCTATTAATTTTTTTTTCATGCCTGGTTATCTGCAGTAAGCCCTAATGCAGTATCTTCTGAATTGAAACTGGTAGAAAAATCCTTTTGAGAGTTATTTGCCTCATAAGAGGAAACTAGCAAAAGATGTCACAGCATTTGGGCAGGCTAAGGGGTTCCAGCTTACCCAAAGATGAGATTTTCCTGTCCATAATGAGACATTAAGGTACCTTACAATTTAATTTCGAAATATTTTTTAATGCTACTCAACTTTAGGGTCATTGAACTGTGGCCATATGAATGTCTAATTATCTTTCAGTCCTCATCTCTTTCTGTTGGCATCTTTACTGGCCTCTTTTTGGAATGTAAAATCTCCTCAGAGGAGAAACAATTGCATTGAAATTGACTAGCAGTGATTGCATGGTTGTTTGGGTAGAAATTAGGTTTCTTAGTTTTATGGGTAAAATGCTGTAAAGGTAAAGCCTTACCTTTTATGTCATGGAATGGAATGGAAATGGAATGGAAAATGCATTGCATTCCTCTTTTACTGGTGTTGCAATCCCTTTCTATCCTGTACAAGGTAACAGGGTAAATTCCCTTGTGGCTACTTCAAATTCTTCTCTGAGTTATCCTGGCAGCAAAGTTAGATGTTATGTTCTTCTTATTAATCTATTTGATTACTTGATCAGTTCCCTTCTGATATCCCTGCAATTTCATAGCGATGGCTTTCCAAGTTTTCCTGATTTGGAAGCGAAGGTTTCCCTCTCTGGTGAAAAATAGATTGCTGGTGGGTTTTTTTTCTGTTTTCTTGTGAGTATAAGCAGTATCCCTTTCAGATTTCCCCCTACCCTTGTTTTTTGTTCATTAATAGAATGGACAGACTCACTTCTATATCAAGAAGAGCAGAACTGCTGAGCAAAAATAGTGTTGCACGTGTGGTGTGTGCTGGCAGGGGAATGGGACTAGCAGATTTCCAAGGGTTATTCAGCATATCCATGAAAAGCCACACAAGAAGGCTGTGCCACCACACAGTGAGACCTGGACAGGCTGGAGAGCTGGGCAGAGAGGAACCTGATGAAATTCAACATGGACAAGCGGTGGGTGCTGCACCTGGGGAGGAATAACCCCATGGACCAGGACAGGTTGGGGGTGACCTGCTGGAGAGCAGCTCTGAGGAAAAAGACCTGGGAGTCTTGGTAGCCAGCAGGATGGCCATGAGCCAGCAATATGGTCTTGTGGCCAAGAAGGCCAATGGCATCCTGGGGGG